>CATIWQ010703912.1:0-14881 GCA_949673415.1 Euphorbia schlechtendalii
TATGAGTGAGAAACCACGTTTATAATATTCGAACTAAACTAGGCATTTTCAGTTTATATTCATCGCGCATGCATAAAATGGTAAGTCCATACATCAAGCATTAAGTAAATGCGGAAAAGTGAATTAATAAATTACAGAACTAGGGGGTTGCAACTGCCCGCCTAATCTATTAATTACATTCCCAAAGATAATTAAAATGCGATACCCGAAGGAAAGTAAACCCTAGGCATACGTCTAACCTACATCCAAAATGGTTAGCATGAGATGTGGCACGTATGTTTGATTTGGTTTTAGCGAGGCCCGTGTGGCCTAATTAAAACATCATCGATTTAAAGTTGTTACTTTAAATAAAAATGGTTCATTTTTATTTACACGTATGTTGGTCGATTTTATTAGTGAAAATGACCGCACGGCAAAGTGGTGAGGACGGTTATCCGGGAACACATTTTGTTCCCTTCGTGGGGATAACCTAAAATGACGTTTAGAAACATAAATCTAGGCCAAACATGCATGTTAATAAATCACACATAGATCCAAATAATTACAATTTAGAGGTTTGATACCCCCAATGATGTGTTTTCAGACTTAGAATAGTCTCAACGGGTCATTCCGGGCTCGGACGATTCGAAACGGAGTGAAACAAAGCAAAAATGCATTCTACCAGCACTGATATTGTTAACGGTATCATGTGATATAATTCAACTATATCACCTGATATCGTTAACGGTATCGATTTTCCAGACCTACATGAAAACACAAAAAATAGCAGAAAACAGCAAAAACCATAATCCAAACTTCAAATGACCATAACTTTTCCTATACTTAATGGATTTTGATGATCTTCACCATTACAGAAAGCTCAAGATTTTTAGAATATTTTAATGTAAATAAAATATCAAAATAGATTTAATATCATACTGAAAATCGTAGAGAACAGAATGGTGCGCAGAAAATGATAATAACCGAAAACAAAACGAAACATCAAAACAAAAGGAATGTAAATGTAAGCACAACTCTAGGAACTCAGAAGCTTACCCAGTAGCTATGAATCCAATTTGTTTGGTCCACAAAAACACCCAGAAAGTCCTCCTCATTTCTTTGGTTTGGTTTTGCTGATTTTCGGCGAAAATGGAGAGTAAAAATCTCCTTTGGTGGGAAGGCTGAAACTTCCGGGATTTGGTTTGTGAAATGAGAAAGGGAAGAACAAGAGTTACTTCCTCGCTTGAGTTTTTATATTATAAGAGTTCTAAAGATCCATAGTTTTTAAGTTGGTTTTTGTGGTGTTTGTGTTTGGATTTTTGGTGGCTTTTGTTGGGATTTTGCTGGGATTTTTGGAGGGATTGGGTGCTTTCCTTTCTCTGGAATGTAGCCTCTCTCTCTACTGATTTTGTCCCCCCTTTTTTGTTGAATATTCAGCCCTTATGGGCTCCCTTCAATCCAAAAGTCTTCTTCTTTGTTGAAGTGGTTCACCCACCAAATTTGTCTCATTGTCCCATTTTTCCACCCATCATTGTTAGCAGCTAGTTGACAGGCTGTTTGGAGGGAAAAAGTCTGGAGTTATGGGTGAGAATTGATTTTTTGTTGAATAATAGGAGGCTTGCCTTTTCTGACTGTCTGCAAGCTCGATATCATTAACGATAACAAGAGATATTGTTAACAACGTCTACATATATCGTTAACGATGTTTATAGATATCATTAACAATGTCGATCAAAGCAGTGGGATTTTCTTAGTTTGGGCTTTCTAAAGGGAAAGGAGGGCCAAAGAAACAAGGCAGATGATTTTCGGATGATTTCGGGACCCTGCAAAATGTGAAACGCTAACAAGGGAAAAATTATAGCTTCATCATCGAACTCGCGAGTTAGGTGTTAAAATCCCGTGCTCACACCTCCGCTAGGATGCTATTCTTTGCGAATATCGAACAAATGAATATTGAAGAATGAAAAATTTTATTGATAAGTGATTTGCAAGTACACTTATACAACAATTGCTCGAGAATATAGAGAAATCTAGTGACCAAAACAAGGATTCAAATCACTTAAACATTTTCTCGCTAACACTTAAGAATGTAGTGAACTCTCTATCTATACACACTATATCTCTCTCTAATTGCACTCTAATATTTTCCTCTCTGGTGGTGCTGCACGAAATTGAGGAGGATTGGAACCCTATTTATAGAGTTTGAAGGGTTGCGTCTATCCAAACGAAGGGTTGTGTCCATTGGTGAAAGATTGCATCTCTTCATTGTGATTGGTTGAGAAGCTTTGATATAATCCACAATGGATAAGCATCTTTTCATGATTGGTTGACTCCTGATAGGTGTCTATTCATTGGTAGTTGATGGCGGTTGATGGCGATTGATCATGCTTATCTGGTGGTTGTTAGTTAAAAAGATAATACCAGAAAACCGTCCATGTCGCGACCCCAATACACATGTCGCGATCGTGAATCTTTGATTGGCAATCTTCTATTTCTGAAGTAAACATGTCGTGACCGTGAATGATTGTCGGGACCATGAATTGAGTTTACTCAGAATTCTTCTTGTAACTTCACTGATCTTCGACAGCTTCGATCCTAAGCCAAATCTTTAAGTTCCATGCATCTTTTTTCACCTTTTTCACTCTTTTTTCATAGAATTCCACTTTAGCTCATTTTACTCCCAAGATTTACCTAGTATATGCATTTGCATAAAAAACAACTACATACCACGTGAAATCTTTTATATGAAGTATAAAAATGACTAAAACTACAGTGTTCATTGTATAAAATTAATGTGATAATAAGTGTAATTATACACTTATCAATAAGCCTCTCCAGAGTTTTGGCAAGGGACCCCCTCTCCGGATTTTTCAGAATTTAATTTAATTTATCCCTATTTTTTCGGGATAAATTCCCCTATAGTTATCAAGAATTTTTTAGTGTTCAGGACAATCATTTTTTAGCAGAAAAATCCAAACAAAACACTCTAACTTTTCTCAATATTTTCCGACTTAAAAACACTTTATGATTCGATTATTTTTCAAACACCACAAAAATCTAAAGACGACGAGGAACGCTCCCAAGGATCAAGCGAGTATAACAAAGTGGATTTTCTCCTTAAGGGTAAGCCTCTAAGTTTTTAGAGTTGCTTTATCTCGTGCCTTTTTATGATTTATTTTATTTCGCATGTTGTCCCAGGAATAATTCTGCTTTTTATTCTTTTGCACTGTAATATTGTTGTTTCTTCTTTTTTATTTCTTTTAATTATCGAAGATTCCTGTAAGAATACCCCATGAAGGGAATAAAAAAATTATTCCTGGATAATTGTCCTCACATTTTGCCATGCGAGCATTCTCAGTAATTAAAATGAGCAACCAATATGCTAATAAAAATGAACCCTTTTATTTCTAAGTAAGAATTTTTAATCGCCGATTTTCAAATTAGGCGACACGGGCCTCGTCAAAATCAAATCAAACATATTTGCAAATGTTGTGTTATACCCTATTCTAACCTTTGTGGATGCTGGTAGATTAGGATTATATGTATGTTTAGGATTTTATTTTTCCTTCGAGTATCGCAATTTTAATTATATTTTTTGGTAAATGTAATTAATAGATTAGGCAGGCTGTTGCATCCCCCGAGGTTATGTAATTTTAATATTTACTTTTCTGCATTTATTTATCGCCTTATGTATGGATTTATCGCTTTTCAAATATGTGTAAACCATACATTATAAACTCGAAAACGACAGAAGAACGAATATGCACAATTAAGAAACACGATTTTCTGTAGATGTAATATAATATGATCCAATAAGAAGTAAGAAACTTATCCCGAACCCGAATCTCTGTGTCTTAGTGGGCCGTCCCTCGAATGTTAAGCCTCACAGGACTCTAAATCATGGAAGAGCTAATCCAGGTGGCAACTCTACACTAAGAGACTGCGGATTCGGGTTAGACCAATCTAAAAAAATGTTTTCTCTCTCTCTTTCAATCCTTTCCTGGTCCACGACTCGGTACATTTTTATTTTTGACAAAAACACCCCGGTGGACCGCGCATCTCATTCGCGCTCTCAACCTATTACATTCCATGTCATCCCCTCACAGTGGTGACTCGGCTGGGGAATTTTCTTAAACTTTTTTTCCAAGGTTTTAGATTTTGGATAAGTGCCTAAAATTATTTATCACATTATTCCATATTTTCTTACTTATGACATATTCCTAATAACGCATTGCAATAGAGAGGATTAGCCCGTAAGTTTAAGGTTCCCTATTACCGCGAAGCTCTCTCTTGTACTAATCTGTCTCCGTGAGAAAAGATAGTACTTGAGCGGGTGGAGCGCTTATTTCCATATCGCATGTACCTCCCTCATCAGAATCCATTTGGGGAGAGGCTTGGAGTGTATTTTAGTACAACAAGAACTTTCTACATCAGCAACCCATTTACAAACCTCATGTAAATAAGCCATAGGAATTTTCCCTAGGGTGTTACCCAATAAATGATCATGCATTATATTTTCTTGCAGGTGCGCTTCTTAGTATCCTCGTGGTACTAAGATGAAACAAACTTGGGATAGAGACTTGCCAAAAACCCTACGCATGGGAGTTGTATGGTTAGATTTTGGATATTATATGCTATTCATCATGCAATGTACAAATGTGCCATGCTAACCATGAATCTTAATGCAAACACTTGAATGCACACACTCATGTTATTAAAACAAATTAAAATGGACATATCATGTTCTCATCATCATGATGCCTATTAGGTATCACTCACACTTAGGTTTAGTCGACGGTTGAGATCGTGTCACCCTAGGATAGCATGAAACTAATTAGAATCATGAAACATCATTTACCCGCTTTCATGGCGACATCCACATGATGTCCGACTCTTGAGCCCATTTAAGACAAATCTACCCAAGTCTTTGAGCGATGCCTACTTGGTGTCCGATTTACAGCCCTCCCGGGGTAATTATACACGCCAAAAGCCTAAACGAGGTAAACACGAACCTAAACTATGTTTCCCCACATCTGGAGATATCCCATTTAATATCCTAACCTAAGCCCACACGGGGCGAACTTACTTAAAAAAGAACCTACTTTACCCTTATTCAAGGTGTCCACTCACCCGAACTATCCGCCCGCGAAGGGCAATAATTCATGCATCACTGCATACCCTTCTTATAATGATGCTCACATCAACATCCGAGACTGTGCCCTAATTGGGAATAAAAGACTAAACATCCATTTAATGGCTAAATCCAGTAGTTATTTTCATGTATTTTTGTGGAACTTTACATAATTTCATCAAGGTACGACACACCGTACCCGAAATTAATATTTTTACTTCATAAGATTTCGTCACAATATGAGATCTTGAATTATCAACCTATTACCACACGAGTAACTTGGTTACCTCATCACATTTACAATACATCATTCCTATCATACTGCCCCACGGACAGTGTGTAGATCTCAAACCCACCCGCAAAGGTCAGGCTTTCACTTTTACATTTTTTTATCACCAACTAACGATGTTTGTTTCAAATGGATTGACAACAAACATTTTATCTTGTATCATGTCACGTTAACCCCTTGTGTATGCAGCCATAACATTAACATTTCATGCATCAACCATGCATCATGACCTAATATGCATAACATGATGATCTTCTTGTGTACCTCAGCTAGGAAAAGCCTGTCTAATAAAGGGCTTGGAACAGGTCTTCTCACCGCTTACTTCACATCTCTCCAACCACGACCACCCTAGAAGGAGTTCCACACACAGAATCCAGTGAAGAATTGGGGTTCGGAATCAGGATAGCGTACTCCATTCGCTTTTGTTCAGACTAATAGTATGACTAACTTGCAAGAAGAGAATGTAGGGGAGGAACAACTTGTTGCGGGATAGAATCCACAAATAAACCAATCGTCAGTGAGCGCTAAGATTTTGAACGCTATGAATGCCCTTGCAAATAGTGACCAATTTGCATCATCATCAATCGTCACACCATGACCGGGCAGCCCGAAGAGAGGGCCAATGATGCGATACCCAATCCAAATGTTAATGGAGTAGTCTTACTTCGGGGACCGTCTTCTTCAACTGCAATGTTCCCAATCCAAAGCACTACCCCTCCCACATAATACTAGTTCGAGGAGGGGCAAGGCCAACCACAATTCGGTCAGGCCACATATGATTTTGGAAACATTTCTCAACTGTAGGTGGGTGGTCGGTTCTTCCTGGGGTAGCCGGGTTAAACATCTTTTACACCAAGAGTGGTAGGACCAACAAAGATCAGACCTTCCTCTAGCTACATTCCATTCATCTAGGGGGTGGTTTGACCTTCAATTCCAAGCTGGAGCACACCCAATCTGATATTTCAGGTTCAGGGGTAATATATTCAAGGTAGTTAGTATGGTGGGTACTCAGGGAATTAGGAATTAAATTCTCCAGCAACCGAGTATGGCGGAGCTATGGAAACAATTCTTGGCTACCCATGGTGGCCACCTTGTATAAGGGACGATGGGTATGTTCTCGACACAGCTAGCAGTTAGAGATGAGGAAACACTACCACCAACTTTTGCGATGCCTCAATTTGAGAAATACACAAGCACCATAGACCCTCGTACTCACCTTGAACAATACTAGAACATTTTGAGGGCCTTGAAGATAAGTGATCACATGATGGCTAAGCTATTCATAGTTACCCTTGGAAGTCCCATGAATGAATGGTACATTCATCTCCCTGTCGACGTAGCTTACGATTTGGGACGTCTATCTCAGGCCATGGTCGATCATTATGGTTTCAACACCCTTATGGTCACCACGATGCAAAACTTAGAGGTAGTGAAACAGAAACTAGGTGAGAGTTTTAAACCCTACTTTGAACACTAGATGGCTACGCAAGTTAGGCTACAAGCTTGATTCAGTTTGTCAGAAATAATAGTGAAGCTTCTGGATGGCGCCCTGCCAGCTTATAGGAAAAGGCTTGGGTCGTAGACCTTTCATAAAATACTATGAGGTATTTTTTTTAGCAGAGAAGATAGAGCGTTACGACAACGCTATGGATGAGCTAGTGGAGTAGCTAGCTAGCAAGCACTGGTATAAGAAGAATGAGTTTAACCCTGTGTAGGTCAAGTCGAAGTAGCCTATAGTAGAATTTGTACAAGAAAAAAAAGTAGCTGCTGTTAGACTATCCAAGGAGGAGTACCATGTTATTTTCCCTTACACAGCCAATCTAGGGTTCCTATTCACCAAGTTATGGGACCTCAAGCAGATGGAGAGCTTGAAAAAGCATGTTCCGCCCAAGCCCGAGGACAAAAACAATTTCTGCCATTAATTACCATGTGGCTGGGGGGCACAAAATAAATAATTGCAAGGAATTGTTGAAGGCCACTCAGAATTTGGTTGATGAAAAAATCATTCATGAACAAGCCCTTAAGCCTAGTACCAAGACAAACCCTTTGCCAAATTTTGAGGCGAAAGTGGGAATGATCAACTCCGGGATGGAGGAGAAGAAGGTGCTGAAGTGCAAATCCTGGGAGAATTTATGATGATAGTCGAAAAAGGAATTGATCTGGGGCATGCCTTGAGGATGTTGGAGGAAGAATCAATTCACCATGGGTTCGGAGGTGAGATTGAAAGGTCCGAGGTTGACCTAGGTGGGATGTCAGTTTTTATTGGCAAGAAACCTACGTCACTTCGCGTAGGAAGGTTTTGACAAGAGACCCACCACCCAGCAAGGATAACTAGTACGTAATGGCAATCGCGTCAGGAATGGACTTAGATGATGTCATGGAGATTTTTAAGTTGTAATTGAGTAATCAAGAGGTTATAAGTTGACAGGAGGTTTCGAGAACCAGCTTCAATTTAGCTAGCATATGCGTGTTTGATAGGAATGACAAACTGTCTTCCCATCTTTTCAAATTCTACACCTTATGCAGGACACAAAACCTTTTATTGAACATGTTGGCAACTCTATTTCCTTGTTTATTAGCGGGAGTGGTGAGCCAATGGTATGAACTGCAGATGGAGCAAGTAAAGAGCACATGGAATAGTATCACTGAAGAATTCCAGTCAGATTTTTCATTCTAGAACTGCCCAAGCAAGGCATACTATTACATGCTTGCAAGCAAAGGGATGATGAACCATTCATGAGTTATATAAAGCGGTGGATGTTTATTTATGTGGTGATGCCTATGAGACTGACTGAGCTAGCTAGTGGTCGGTTAATGATAGAAGGGGCGTGCAACTTGTACCACTACCGCCTATCAAGGCTAGTGTCCCAGGTTTTGATGAGCTGTCATATCATTCCCATCATCTCGACAGATTGCGAGTAGTAGGGCTTCGTAATGTTTTTGTGGTAGGGTCAGGGATACCTACCAATTCAATTTTCAAAATGCTATCAAGATCTAACCTTGGAGTGAACGCTCTATCTAACGAAGGGCGAAGCATGGAGGAGGATCCATTGGAAGAAGTATTCTCAACAGAAAGGGATGAGTCCCGAGGAAACGTGGGGGAAGTAGATTCTGGAAAAACACCTATGAACGCACCAATTGACCTGGATGCCTATGTGCTTAAGTCCAAGAGAAAAACGAAGACAAATGAGGGAGCCTCAGTTAAAGGTGAGATTATCATTTACGGGAAGAAGCCCATCAATCTAGACACTTATCAACTGAAAGGATCTCGGGTTTAATCTAACGATGTGTATCAGTACCCATGGGTGACTCCTAGTGAAATGAGGGTAATTGAAGAAGGGGGATTTGAATGTTATCCATAGTGGAAGGGTCTTCCGGAGAGAAGAGGCCATGCACCTCAATAACTCTAAGCCCGATGAAATAGTTAGGGAACAACTTGAGCCACCACTCCCCCCAAAGGTAGACAAGGATGAACTAGATGTCGATACCCTAGTAAACCATTTGAAGGGGATTCAAGCAAAATTTAACATTTGGAAGTTGCTTGAAATATCATAGAAGCACAAGATGGGCCTAGTGAAAAAATGGATGGAGATGCCTGCGACGCCCATGACATCACTAGTGGAAATGTGCGCTGCGATCGGAGAGGGGATTACTCCCTGACAACTACCAGCTATAACCTTTGATCAGTCGGAGTTGCCATGAGATCTTGGAATACATAATAGGGTATTGGTTCGCAAGGTTTCAACTTTAATAACTCCTAGGATTTTTTATTTAATAATGAAGCCAAAAACCTTGTCTCCCATTTTCCTACCGATAATATATGAGTTCAAAATACGAACAGGTGTTGTCAAGACCACTTATCTAAATAGAAAAATGGTGACCACTGCAAGTATACAGTTACGATGTAGTTTTAAAAGATATCGATCCCACAAGGAAGGACTAGCCCTAAAGATCAACAAGAAAAATGGAATAAAGAAAATAAAATATTTTTGGATTTTAGTTGGGAGGATTAGAATGAAGAATGGATAGATATATGCATGGAAGACTAGAGATTCTAAATATTTAGATTTTCCCTACGAAATAAGTATAGCAGAGAAAACATGTGAGTTTAACAAAGATGTTATGAATCACTAAACTAATCTAACAAACTCGATTTAAAACACCCAGATGTTCAATTATTCTAAACCTAGCGCAAATGAATTAAGACAATTATATAAACCTGGACAACGTCAATACTATGCTTAGTACCGGTCGCTCTCACATAGCCATATTTAGCAATTTACCATTCAAAAAATGTAGGCTCACTAAACAGCGTTATATCACAGATCCAGTGATTATAAATGATATTATTAACCCCGAAACTACTCTTAAAATTAACTCCAATGCATATAACTTGATTAATATAAAAGACTTAACACGAAATACGCATTATGACACATAGACATATCATAAACCTTGAAATAGAAAGTATAAGTAGAAAGCGAAGCAAAGTTGTAAGGTATGCAAGTGAAAGCTAAAGTTGATCAAACCGTATCCACTCTTTAATGGGAGTCATCAATTCTCACAATTCATGTGTCTGCTTTGAATTCGGTCTCGGCCCTTACAGAACCTCCGCTAAGATACTATTCTTTGTGAATATCGAACAAACAAATATTGAAGAATGAAAACTTTTATTGATAAGTGATTTGCAAGTACACTTATTCAACAATTGCTCGAGAATATAGAGAAATCTAGTGATCAAAACAAGGATTCGAATCACCTAAACATTTTCTCGCTAACACTTATGAACGTAGCGAAACTAGATATTTTATTCTCTATCTACACACACTATACTTAACCCTATAATTGCACTCTAATGCTGCACCATGCACTCTACACTCCACAAAATTTGTAAGGTTTGGAGCCCTATTTATAGAGTTTGAAGGGTTGCGTCTATCCATACGAAGAGTTGTGTCCATTGGTGAAAGATTGAATCACTTCATTGTGATTAGTTGAGAAGCTTCAATCTTATCCATAATGGATAAGCACCTTTTCATGATTGGTTGACTTCTGATAAGTGTCTTTTCATTGGTAGTTGATGGCGGTTGATCATTCTTATCTAGTAGTTGGTAGTTAAGAAGATTTGACCAAAAAACCATCCAAGTCGTGACCACGATATACAAGTCGCGACCGTGAATCTTTGTTTGACAAATTCTGCTTCTGAAGTGTATCAAGTCGCGACCGCGAATTATTGTCACGACTGTGAATTGTGTTTTTGTTCAGAATTCTTCTTGTAACTTCACCGATCTTCGACAGCTTCGATCCGAATCCAAATCTTTAAGTTCCACTCATCTTTTCGTACCTTTTTCACTCTTTCTACATAGAATTCCACTTTAGATCATTTTACTCCCAAGATTTACCTAGTATTTGCAATTGCACCAAAAACAACTACATACCACATGAAATCTTTTATATGAAGTATAAAATTGACTTAAACTATAGTGTTTAGTGTGTAAAATTATATTGATAATAAGTGTAATTATACACTTATCATCATTTTTTATCAAAGTGCGAATCTTGATCGAGAATTCCCCTGCGTCGGTCCTGAACCTATGCCCACTTAAAGTCCTAGCCCATTTAAGACTACAAGAAGATATGCTTGCCAAGTCCAACATCGTAATTCATGCTTATGACAATTTCAAGAGGGTAGTGGTCAGGATCTTTGAAGCAGAGGTCACTGCAGGAGGGGTGACCTCTATAGTTAAGTTTATTGTACTGGATATTCCAGTAACATATCTCTGCTGCTAGGCCTGTAGAACCCAAGTTCATAGTACCTCATTGTACTTTAATGTTTTGGAAATAGCATACTATTTAGGATAGTTAAATTAATTGAATACTAAGTATACACTTAATTAATGAAGCTGACTAGAGTGTGTTTAAGGGAAAACAACTCAGTTTTGCTGAGTAATTAATTAAGTTACGGCTTAGAGTAGGAAAAGCTGAGCCTGTGCTGAGTACTATGTAGTTTCGAAGAATATCAACTAAGCTGTGCTGAGTTAGCTTTTATTAATTTAAATTTGTTTCCTTTGACACTAAAAGACACACGTGCTACTAATAAATTCTATGAGAGATGAAATATTCATTAATTGTTCTTCAGGTTAAATTGCACTAAAATTAAGGAAGATTTTTAGTGGTCTTCACAAGAAAAAAGGTGTCAGTATAGAATGTCAGGATTCCCTCACTAAAGTCCAAACGTAAAAGGAATATCTATCATGCATCGTTTTCCAATGTCTTCGAGCGACTCTGCCAACATTAGCAATTCAATCAATCTGAAGATTCCACGTTGCATTCTCACGCACCTCTCTCATTCGATTCTCTTGAAGACAAAACAAGATTTTATTAATGGAATTTTATCATGCCTCAACGTTCAAGTTTCTATCTCTAAACGTCTTGGAATTTATCTCCAACGGGAAAATTCGAAAGATATGCAAAGAAGAAAAATTAAATATCAGCAACCTCGACAAGTTTGCAACAGCTACTTCATAAAAGCTTTAAGTATAAATAGAAGACTGAAGCAGACATTCAAACTTGGTGAATCACCTTGAATTTCTTATAGAGCTGAAACTCTACGAAATTACTCCCAGCTTCAAGAAATTCCAAACTCAAGCAATCAACAAACATCAATTCCAAATCTGTTTGTAATAGAGAGAATTACTTAGATTTAACATTGTAAGGGTTCAACATTTCTATAAGTTGAATTCAGTTCACAATCTTTTTATTCAAATTTGAGCATCAGTTTGGGAAGGGTACCCAAACTGAGTTGATCGGTAGTTAGGAAGGAAGGTACTTTTTGTAAAATTGTGTCTACCGACTGTAAAGGCTACTCCTCCTAAGTAAGGAATGAACACTAGTGGATTAAAGTTTGGAAAAGGTATCCGAGGACTAGAGGTAGGATTTGGGCTGAACCAGGATAAAATTCAAGTGTTGAAGTTCTAAACTTACGCTTTTAGCTTTTACTTTGATATGCTCATTCATCATCTCCCCTCTGTTATTTATTTTGCTTGAAAAATCAATCTGTGCTGAGTCAAGTACTGAGCAGTAGATTGTAGATAAACTGTGCTAGCGAAGCTAAGTAGTTTATACAGTTTTTATATCGCAACTCAGCACACATATAAAAACTTAACTTGGCGAAATAGAATTTCATAAATCTTAAAAAGTTATCAAGATTCGCATTCACCCCCCCCCTTTGCGATTATTTTCAAGCTGTCTAAGGACTAATAAGGTCGACCCTATATTCATGCACTAGGGGCAGTGTCATCTACCCTACACCAAAAGATCAAGCTCATTCATAATGGGTATCTAGTGACTATCGAAGTAGATGAAGAGTCAGTGATGGCGGCCGTTGCGCTTGAAGAAAGAGAGGCACAAGGGCTCAGGGTGGTAGTGACCATCGGAGAAAAGAAGAAGGAACATAGAGTTCCAAAGGGGTACCACTTCGTCCCTGGGAGCTTAAAGGCTCTAATGAAGAAACAGGGTTTTATCCTAGGGAGAGGTTTGGGAAATCACCATCAAGGAATTATCAGATTCATCGACCTTGTTTTGGTCACACCTGGACTAGGTTTGGGCTTCACCCCAAACTAGAAAATGTAAAAGAATAACATACCCCTATTTTACAACATGGTGAGCATCTTTAAGGCTGAAGGGAGCAAGGCGTACCTAGGGGAACCAAAGCCTTCAATTCTAAATGGGGAAGAAGTCAGAGGACTTGAGATCTTCAATGATGTGTTTAACTTTGCATTTGGTAGGTTGATTGAGCAGCTTGAGGAGCCCTTACAACCTAAAGAAGAGTTGATTCTTACCCTTGAGATGACCCCAAGTGAGAGTGATAGGGCCGAACCTGAGAATAAGAGACACGTGAGGATGTAGTCGCTGCATTTACAAAGGCCCTCAATAAGTTGTTGAAGAAAGGCAATACTCGAGATCATGCTACGTCTGATACAGTCAAACTCCTGGTAAAGAAGCTTGCTCAGGCCACCCTGGAAGAGGAAGTAATCCCTTACACACCTATCAAGACAACTGAAGACCCTCCACATCTGGAGGAAGAAAATAGTGATGTAATTTTTAACATTTCAAATGTTTTCGACAATTTTGCTTATGAGGCCCATGCAATGAAAGATAACAATTTTGCTTACTTGTTTGATGTTCTGCCAGATGGTGTCATGCATTCATATGATCATACACATAATGTCTTTAACATAGATGACACATCATTAAATGAAATTAACTTGGGTACGAACTAATCACCAAAAATATTGACAATTTCAAATGATTTGACTCCTAACAAAAAAGGAGAGATAATAAATGTAATTAGACATCACGTGGTAGCCTTCGCTTGGTCATATGATGTAATGCTAGATAGATCGTGGAACATCATATTTTAATAAAATCATAGATCAAACCAGTCAAGCAGAAGTTGCGCCGCTTAAGACCTGAATGGAAAGAGAATTTTAAGGTAGAATCGGCAAAGTAGATCGAGGCCAAGTTTTTAAAAGTAGTCGAATGCCCGACAAGGTTAGCCAATATTGTCCCAGTGGTAAAGAAGGATGGTAAGGTCAGAGTCTGGATTTTAGTGATTTGAACAAAGCCTCCCCTAAGGATGACTTCCCTTTGCCCCACATAGATGTTTTGGTAGATAGCTCAGCTAGGGTGGCTATATACTCCTTCATGGACGTATTTTCAGGTTTCAACCAAATCCTGATAGCCATAACGAATAAGGTCAAACATCTTTCTTCACAGAATGGGGTGTCTACTGTTACAAGGTAATGCCATTTGGGTTGAAAAACATCGAGGCAACATACCAACGAGCCATGATAACCCTACTCTATGATATGATTCACAAGGAGGTCGATGTCTACGTAGATAATATGCTCATCAAGTCCAACACCAGGATAGAACACCCAGCTATTTTGGACAAGTTTTTACCAGGATCGAAAAGTATAACCTACGACTAAACCCAAAGAAGTGTATATTCGGGTTAACTTTCGGGAAACTTCTGGGCCACATAGTCAGCTAGAATGGAATTGAAATGGACACTAACAAAAGCAGAGCCATTAGGGAAATGCTTGCTATGAGCATAGGAATTTGTACCAGCTTGCGCATTCAATAATGACGGCTTTTCAGGATTTTATCCTTGAATCACACAATTTTCGACAGTCAGATGATCTTCAAATGGGAGTTTCTTTTCGTTAAAAATAATGTTTGGGGCCCTAAATAAATATTTAGGACCATAGAAAATATTTAAAAGCCTCAAAGTAAAAATTTAAAGGCTTAAAATATTTTTAAGGGACATAAATAAATATTTAAGGGTCCAAAATAATTTAATTAAATCATTTTATTTTAAGAAAATATTTCTATATATATATATATATATATATATATATATATATATATATATATATATATATATATATATATATATATATATATAATAAATATTATTTTAA
>CATIWQ010703953.1:0-22418 GCA_949673415.1 Euphorbia schlechtendalii
CAGTTTTCCGAGCTTACAACCTTTAGCATAAACGTGACTCCTTTTAGATCTTCAAGCTTCAAGCTCCATTTAACAGCAAACCACCTCAGATATCAAGCCCTCTTGATATTTCAGAAAGAGATCGCAAAACGAAGAAGAAGAAGATGAGAGCGTTTCAGTTTTTGGTATTTTCGACGTAACCTTGTTTTTGTAGAGAGTAATAGAGAAGCAGCTTTTATACTGCCAGGATTTCATAACCCTAAAGGAAATGGGCTAACAAAATGGGCCACAGCATCGCAGCACAGATTATGGGCCACATTAGATGTGGAATTAATCATTCTTCGGAGTAGAGAGAATTATTAAAAAATAGATCAAGAATTTCGTATGTTTTTACTTTATGTCAATTCTTGCTCTTTAATCTTTCGATTCTTCCATTATTTTTATTGTTTTTATACTTTTCGATTTAAATTTATTTCAATTATATTTTCATTCAAGTTATTGCTTTTATTTTTTTTTAGTTTTATTGCAATTTACTCTTATAATGACTAGTTAGTTTATTTGTGACTTGGTCTTGGTCATGGAGTAAGAGCCATATTATTATTGTGTGAGGACTGAAATCTGCACAAGGACTTATTCTTCGATCTAAGTATATAAAGGATTTTTAAGGAAGATCGCTCACTCTAGGAGTAGGTCTAGCTAGCCATTAAGTCCTTGTGATCTATAGTTAATCTTGATCTTGCATCCGTAATTGTTTTTTATGAATGGCGAAGTAACAATATAAAAAAATTTGAGCCTTTAGCAACACTTTTTGGGCTTTGGTGATACTTTTCTAGGCCTTTAGCAACACTTTCTTGGCTTTGGTAACACTCTAGATATCTGCAAGGGATTTTGCAACGAAATTGAGCCTCTGCTGCGCTTTGATCGCCTTAAAATTGTGACGGCGGTATTCCAAAAAAACCCCGCCTAAGCCACCTTTTAAAACATTGATTGTAAGAGAGTCCATATTAACCTATAAATCCTCCATTGAGTGCCCGTACAACATATGTGGGAGAAGTCTCATACCTTGCAATTGTTATTTTTCCAATAGATATTGCTATTCGGCAAGCCCTTAGGCGAGCTCTTAGGCGCAACATCAAGAGTCACTTTGAGTAAGAAGGTCTTGGCGGGAAGTCTGCATTTTCTTACAAAGTAAGGAAAGATTACTTATGTTGGACGGTGCGGAGAACTTGATTTCCCTCGTTTGGTTTTTCTTTAATGAAAATGAGGATAAGGGGCCGTAGGGTGAAAATCCCAACTAGGTTAGCACCCCCATTAGCCTACAGACTCCCAACCCCTAAATATTATTAAAGATAAAAAAAAAAGGAAAAGTTTAACAAGAAACAAAAAAGGAAAGAAAACCGAAACTAGCTAAACAAATCGATAATTAGTTCGACCAACTAAATCATGTCTGAAATAATCTAAACAAAAGGGCGGAATACAATCCCAACTAGAGATCGCTTGGCTGATCCGTCCATGGGCAGCCATTGTGTCAGCAATTCTATTTCGTTCTCGGTCGATAGGGGAGGTGACAACGTCATGGATTTGATGTTGTTGAGGCAATTTTTCCACTCTTTTCTGATGCTCCAAGGGACTTGAGAGTCGCATTCGAGCCAAACTTTATAGCTATTTGAATTGCAAAAATTGCCGCATGAAGCTCGACAAATGATGATTCCAAGGCAAATGCAAAGCCGTGAAGAAAAGTACCTGAATGATCTCTGAAAATTCCTCCGCACCCTAAGGAACCCGGAGAGCCACCCGAAGAAGCATCACTATTAATTTTTATCCAACTAAGTGAAGGTGCAATCCACGTGACAGTGATGATTCTAGGTACCTTAGGATGTCTCGGTTTCAATAACAGGTTTGAGAGAATACCCTTTTCAACCGAAGGGTTCCAAACATATCTGAAACCCATTGAATCCGTAGTCCTTAAAATAGCCCATAGTCGACGCAATAACATATAAATATTGGGCTGTCCACCATCAAAAATTATGTTATTACGCATGCTCCATATCAGCGGCACCGCATTGACAATAGCCGAGTTCCAAAGAATCTGAATTTGTGGGCCGAATCTTTGCTCCCTCATTTGGTTGAGACATGTGACATTTGCATTTATATATTCACCTTCATTAACTTACATATTTTTGTAACTTATTAAACACTTGTTTGTTTGCTGTTCTCTTCTACTAGTCAATTTGGAGCAATTTACTAAGTAAGTTGCCCTTAATTCCTGGAAAGAATTGAGAATTGGAGTTTATTTAAGCTCATTTTAGGTATTTTTCTGCAGCAGTTAGCAGTTTAGCACCCTTCAAATAAATTCTTTCTTCTTTCTATGTAGGCATAAATATGAATTCTTGTACTTCTCGAATTTATTGTATTTATATGATTGTGCGACTCTTGGATGTTATTTTTTTAATCAAATTGATGTTATTTTACATCACTCTCGATCTCTTCAATCTTGTCAAAATCCGTACATGAAGTGGGGTTTGATCATTCTGCTGCGTTCCTTCTCGATATTACAATTTTTCAGTTAAAATCGTATTTACCTTTATTTGTAATACGTATTTTTTATATTATTTTATTAAAAAATGAAAAGAAGAGTGAAAAAAAAGTAAGAAAAAAAATAGAAAAATTGTTTTTTTCGTTTTTATTTATTAACATGAAATTCGATGATGAATTTTGTTCAAATGGAGGAAAATGATGCAGATTACAAGTCAACTAGAGCAATAATTTAACTAAAAAATTTTCTTGTTAATAGAATTTTATATTTCCTTGTAATTGATATCTTACTTAATTATGATCATTTTAAATTGGAAATGTATTTATTTTTATAAATCATTTTCTATTTAGGATTATTTGTTTAGGAAATTTATTCAATTTATGATTTTTGTTATTTATTAGTGTTATTTCCTTTTCAATAATTTGCCCATATAAAGGCATTGATATTATTATAATAGATAGTTTTTTTATGATGAATATTTAAATAAGATATATGTTTCTTAGGTTTTTCCTACAAGTCTAAGAGGTTGCGATTTTTAAGGGTTTTAAATTGGTCATTTTTTTTATGTTGCGATGTCAATAGATTTCGATAACGCTAGAGTTCCTCCATCATGTGTATGATCAACGAAATTTTAGTGTAAGAATATGGTTTTCCGGTATGGTGCGATAATAACGGATCCCCATATTACTACGTTCCGGTATCCTACTTGATTGAGAGGATCTAGTATCTATCCACTCGTTCCTTCCGCTTCATCAGCTGACACGTAAAATTAACGAGGCAAATTAGTGAACTTTTTGCAGGTTGATTTAAAACTTTTGAAAGTTAGGGTAACACATGACATTTATTGCCAAGTTGGAGGACACTATATTCATTTGGCCTTGTACATTCCTTGCTTAAATTTCATTTAGGTCCTTCACATCACTCTTTCTAACTAGCAGCTTATAAATAAGTGGATCGTCAGTCTCCGCACTTGTAAGCTCGAAATTAGGTAATATTGTCTCTAATTATCTCCCTTGTCAAATATGTTTATATGTATGCATATTCCACATTCAATGTGAAACAATAATGATTTATAAATTTTTTGAGAATATAGGTATTAACTAGAGCCTTTATTTTCAATGTATTTAGCAGGTGAAGAAGGAGCAATGGAAGGAAAGATTTTGCTACGGATTCTGATAACAATATGCCTTCTGTGTTTATCCAAATCCTACCAAAATTTCTCTCTTTTAAGAACCGTAATAGACGGAAATGAGGTCAGCCAGCAGATAAGTGGTCCAAATGGCTATTGTATGGATTTAGAAAGAGGTAATTACCAAGATGGAACTCCTATAGTTTTATGGTCTTGTGCCACAGATCCTGGAGTCAATCAACTATGGACTTTTGAAAGCGACGGAACACTTCGATCTAATGGCAAATGCTTAACAACTAACGGATTTACACAGCGCTCAAACATAGTGATTTTCGACTGCAACACAGCTGCCAAAGTGCAACCATCTGGCAAATGCAAAGCAATGGTGAAATCGTCAATCCGGCAAGCGGTAAAGTGTTGACTGCACTTTTCCCAACACTTGGAACTCAACTCACCTTGCAAAGAACCATATTCTCCTCCTTCCAAAAATGGCGAGTCGACAATGACACAAACCCTAATTTGGCAACAATTATCGGAATGGACGGGCGGTGCTTGCAAGTAGAGGATAGTATCGGAGTATGGGTAGATCGATGTGAAAGTGATCATTTAGGGCAAAGGTGGCTTTTTTACCAAGATGGAACTATAAGGCCTCAGCAAAACCCTAAAGGATGTCTTGGCTTCGATAATCTTCCGAATCGACAGATTATTGTGTTCACTTGTGGCCATGGAGGATCGAGCCAACGATGGTTGTATACAGAGAGTGGTACCATTTTGAATGAACAGCTCGATTTAGTTTTTGATGTGTCTGAGTCGAATCCGAGTCTTAAGAAAATTATAGTTTATCCTGCTACGGGTAAACCTAATCAGAAGTGGGATGTAATCTTTCATTCTAGGTATGCTATATAATATTAGTTAAGGAGAATTTGACTAGATTTGTGCTACCTTATGTTTTAGATCTTTGAGTTAAAAATGTACGAGAAGAATAAAAATGTTTTTGTTATCTTCAAAACTTTACTCATTCGAGTAGAATTTCCAATAAATATATTTGCAGGTTGCTGGTCCTTATGGTATTTTACTGCTGTAATAAAATTTTATCTGATGAATAAACTTAAATGTCATACGAGGTTCATGAATTTAGTTAATACATGTATTTTGTTGAAGAGTCATGTTACTTTAAAGAGTTGTAATGTTTAATGAGTAACCACTTAATTTAGTATAAATAGCATATGTAATTGAAGTATTATGACATAGAAAATAACAAGTGATACAAAAAAAAGTGTGACTTACCAAAACAAAATCTTATTGATTGCCTAGTTTGTTTCGAGTGTTTAGAGTGTAAGTTTACATTATCTAATTCTGTTGAATTTTGCGTTTTTTCTAACTTAGAGAATTTTAACATTTCAACTAGAGAAGATAAGCATTGCAATTAGATTGATACTCTAAACATTTCTCCGGAAAATATATCTGAGTGAGGGCTATAAAATTACAAGAATATATGGTTAAAGGAACTAAATTAACTAAGTATATAATGGCTACAACTCTACAATGCTAAAGATATTTTATGAAAAATGCCTCGAGTTGAGGACTAAAACAACAAAAACGTAAACTCTTGAGGATATGTTAAAACTTTTGTAACATGACATTATAGATGTCTACAATGATGGAAGTTGGAACCATTTTACCCAAAAATTAATTATGTAATGTTATTCTGAATACTCCTCCATACTTGAATGTTCATTGGACTTGAAGCAGGTGCAATACATACATTCTATCATTTGCTGAAATTTAATTCAACAAATGTAACTATTAGGATATAAAACCATGACATGTAATTCGAAGCTGCTCTAATACTATGTGATGAAACAATTTAACCTAAAAGGTTAAGTCTATATGTAACTGTCAATCATGACTCTTATATTAATTTTGGTAATGTTAGATATATGATAATCTTACAAAAACAAATAATTAATAATATACAAGTAATGTGAATTTGGGCAAGGATCACCCTCAGTTTGCTCCATTTACATCCACAAGGTAATTAACTAATAGCTGGTTGTTAATTAAATGTCAATACATGATACAGTGGACGTGTAACACGACACAACAAACTTAATATCTAACTAATAAAAGAGATCGAGATTTATTTCCATAAAGAAAAGTTACGATGAACAAAGCATCATGGTCTTGTGTTAAGATGAAGAGCAAAAGTGCACATGACATTATCAATCAGTCCACTAAATTTGCATAGTTGGAACTTGGAAGCTTGTTATATGTAGAAAAGCTCAATGAGTGTCGGTATTCGAACTAAAAGTTTACGTAATGATAATTACAATATTATTCCTCGTAACTCGTAAAAATATATTGAGTATCATATTGCGATTTTTTTGTGGTAAATCATGCAGATCAGGCAAACTAATCAAGATCAACAAAATATAACATTAAGATTTTTCTAATGGTGGTATGGGAACTCGAACATGTGGCCTGGCACTACCGATTATATTATTCTAACGGATTCTCAACATATACGTGAAACAAATATAATAATATGGTAATTTTTGTGGACATTATATAATTCGTAACTGCTTTCTAGTTCACATGCGTATTTTACATATCAAAAGTAGAAAAATTATATAAAATTTGAAAGTGTTTGACAATATTAAACTTTATTGGACAGAGAAATTAGCACTACATAGTATTAGATTACATTATTAATTGTCCATTTATCACGCTGCTGCATAACTCTCCCCTCTATTTTTAGTGTTCTTTGCCTAATTTTAAATTAAATGGAAATAATTAAACACCGACAGAAATTATAACTGTTAATTAAGTTTATGGATCAAAATGACAAAAATTGTGCCATGCATCTTGATTTTAGTGTTTATTTTTTTGGCAACACGAGTTGAACCCACGTGATGTAAACCTAGGAAATACGGATACTTCATTTGGTATAAGTTTTCTGTTTTTCATACTATTCTTCCTAAAAACGGGTGCGAAACGTTTCCGAACCCGTTTCTGTAATTATGAAAAATTGAAAACTTGTTTCCCTCAAATCAGGATACTGTATTCTTTAATTAGATGCCCATTTCAACTCCAATTCTCTTCATGTTCTAATTTTTTCCCATTTCATCTCTTCCTATTCCGTAATTATTTATTAATTTCCTTATTTATTATATTTTAGAACTTTTTGAATTAATGAAGTTTATATATTATGCTTTTAACGTTCAACGTTGAAATTGGCTAATATTTACAAGTCAATTTATAAATTTATTTTAAGTGTATAATAATTTTGCTATTTTATCGTGAGATTGATATTATATGTATGAAAAATGTGCCCTAAGATAGTAGCATTATACATAGACATCTTTTATGTATTTTTAGTAATGTTTTGATGATAAATAAAATTTCAGATTATCTTTGCCAAATTTTGATTTTTTTTTTTTTAGTGCTAGTAATTGTGATCTTGTTCTTGAAGTATTATGTAAAAACAAGATTTATAGCTTTTCTAGCTCGGATATCTTGATCAATCCGGGTTTGATACTCTTGTAATTGACTACTTTTTTCTTATCTCACCTAGAGATCAAGAACCTTTTTAATATATTTTTGACCCTTTTTTGTAGCTAGTTTTCGTGGGTGCTAACCTAATTGGGTTATGCGAGACTAGTGATCCTTCTTCGGTCTTTTTTCTGAAAAAAAAATATATGTATGAAAAATTTAAACTTTAATATCTATAATTATACCTTTGTATTTTTATTATTTACATGTTTTTTAACAGTATTCTAACTTATATTTTTGAGAAATGGCATTTCCACTTACCCGTATCCGTGCTACATACAATTGTAGACCAGTGAATGTTGATCTAGTTAGTGAAAACAGATCATAAAGATGGAAAAAAATCTGTTGTCTCCATTTGTGCGTCCCCTTCAATGTCCCATATTCAAAGTTTGACATGTGTTGGAGATAAAGGAAAGAGAAACATACTAATTAGAAAGAGAAAATTAAAATGAATAAAAAAATTTAAAAAATTTACACATGTCAAACTTTGAATGGGAGACATTGAAGGGGACAGCAGATTTTTTTCCCCTAAAGATGGGGATATTTTAATTTTGTAAACGGGAAAAAGATCTGCTGTCCCTAATTTGGTGTCTCCTTCCATGTCTTTCATCCATTATTTGACATGTATAATTATTAATTTGTCCTAGTTTTATGGAGATGGATCAACTGTAAAGAAAAAATCATTGTTCTTTTCGTGGTCCATTTTTCGTCCAAAAAATGTCTTTTAGACCTTCAGTTTTATATTTTTGTTTTTAAGGCTCAAATGAAAGTTTTAAAAAGTTCTGTTTATTTTCTATTGCATGATTTTAGCTCTATTTTTCCGAACCTATAGGCTTATGGGACTTTTATATCGTAGTTTAAATTAATTGAAATTTTCGCATCCTAAATATTATAGAACAAGCTAATTATAAGGTTTTAGGAAATCGTTTTCAGGTTATTCAACCAACATTTAATTTTGATAACTATCTTGTGTTTCTTTTGTGTCTTAATTGATTGTGTTGCATTAGATGATAATATACGGTAGTGCGTAGAGAAAGAATATATGCATATTTAACGTATATTAAAATTACTCCATCTTTCTACTAAATATTATCGTATTAACTAATTCGTTATTTTTAAAATAACAATCAACCGAATGAGATAATTTACTAATTTACCCTTTCATAAATGTCATACCCTATTTTCAAAACTTCATTAATAAGTTTAAATATTGATTCATATAGTCTTCTCGTCTTGTTATTGGAGATTAAAATATGATTATCTTGAAAGTTTAACAAATTAATAAAGGTAGGAATAGAAAACTTAGAAAAAAAATATATTAAAAATACAAAATAACAGTAAAAGAAGAAATCAAAATCCCTCTAAAACGATAATATTTAATATAATTATTTAATATATATACACCAACTGAATAAACTAAATCTACAATGTTGATTTAGTAAGATTGTTATTGGGAGTCCAATAGCAAGCCAATATTGAATTTTCTTGTTTCCTTGAGATATTGTTCTAAAACACTATACAATGTTCAACAATACTTAACAAATTAATAATTAAAAAAACAACCAATTAAAGTGGGGGGATATTTTCTAGTTTTTTGTTTTGTTCTCGTTTTTAGAGAGAGTTGTATACTTCTAGTTGATCGATAACATTGTTACCTAAATAAAGAGTTAATACATAACAACAGTAGTAGAAAATACTACTAATGATGTAAGTCTCCTAGGCGAACATTTATTTTATAACTGGTTTGATTTTAGTGATTGTGTTTTTAAGTTCGATTTTTCATGAAGCTTCTTGAGTTCTTCTGTCAATTCTTCTACTAATTATATTGCATGTTTATGTAAATCTTGTGCTGATCTTTTAAGCAGTATTTTCTCATGAAATCTAGTTCATTTTATATGTACTCATAAATGAAATTATGGTAAACTTAGAAAACATGTTTTTTGGTTTGATTTATTTGATTTTTTTTCAAAAGGGTTCTTGTAATGTCGAAAGTTAGCAAAAACATGATTTTCAATTTAAAATTAAGTTATAAAATTGGTAATTTTATTTATTTTAAACCGAAATTTGGCAGCATAGTAAATAATAATACATGTAAACCTTAGAATCAATTTTAGAATTTTTTTAGAAGTACAAATATTATTTTTTATTTAAAGCGTGATTATTAATTTTAAATAATCATAATAAAATGTATAGTTTCGGAAAATTACTTAAATTTTGATGAATAATTCTTAAATAATAATGTTAATTTATAAGAATATTGAGATGTCTTCTGGAACATCACTATTAAAAAAATTTCTTGATTTGCAAATTTTTAAAATTATAAGCATTCTTTTGCAAAGAAAAATTTCTCAAAAACATTTTTGCCAAACAATCAAACCACAAAACATATTTTTTAAGTTTGTCGATGAAATTATATCTTCTGCTAAAATTTTATATTTTATAAGTAACCAAGTTTTTTTTAAAAAAAAAAAAGAATGAGAGCCAAAGGAAATCTAATTAGGTAGGCACCCTAAACAGAAATTAACCTGGGGAAATGTCATAAATAAAATGTGGAGAAGATATTGAAAATTAGAATAGAAGTGTTGCAGGATTTACAATATCAAGTTAATTTAGTTATGTAATAAAAAAAATTAGATGAAGTCTTGAAGATATTGAGTCTTTGATTTCTTCGTTGCCAAATTTCCGAACGCAAGTAGAGTTCTCGGGATGTAGAAAACTTTTTAACACAATTGGATTGACAGGCAGTTGTATAAAATGTTTTTTTATAAGTAAATGGAATAATGATCCTAAGAAAGCCTATATATTTTTTTTTTAAATGTGAATGGACTAATGATCCTAAGAAAGCCTATAAATTGTTTTTTTAAATGTAAGTGGACTAATGATCCTAAGAAAGCCTATAAAATGTTTTTTAAATGTAAATAGAGTAATGATCCTTAGAAAGCTTGAATTCCAACCAAGTTGACAACAAATTTAGTTATTACCTCAAGAAAGATTTTTTTATTTTTTATTTTTTTATTTTTTTTGAGATTACCTCAAGAAAGTTACAAATTACAAAAAGAGTTGTAATAGGACTAATCCAAAAAAAAATTGAAAGTTAATGCACATTGACAGAATCTATATATCTTGAAAGCCAACAACATGATTTATTTGCAAGAGTTTAGAGACATATTCAATATGATAGATCTGTTCTCGGTATATGCGTGGCTTTGTGAGATATGTTATCGGATCGAAGTCGCAAGCCTAAATTGAACTATTTTTCAAAGTGAAAATGTGGATGTTAGGTTGTGTTTGAAACAAATCTAATACAAAATGAAAATAATGGAATCGAATTCATTTAAAAGAATTCGATTTAATTGATTTCTTAAATAAAATTGTTTTGTTTGAATTTTTCATTTATATTAAAGAATTCAATTGATTATTTACTGATATATTTAGCATTTTTAAAAATAATTTATACAAGAATTTTGACTCTTTCAACTAAAAGTATATGAGAATGTAAAATAACGAAAATAATATTCAAATGCATAACTTAAACGAATTCCTTTGAATTTGCAAAATCTCTATTCCTTGCATTCAAAAGAATTCAAATCTTACAAGATTTGAATTCTATCGATATTTGTTTGGTTCTAAACAAGGGAATTTGACAAAGTAAATTCAATTGAATACATTAAAGGATATCCTAGTCGAAATCCTAACCTAAGCCCACACAGAGCGAACTTACTCACCTTACCAAACCTCCAAGGGTATACGCTTCATACCCGAATCATTCGCCCACATGAGGCAATAATTCACGTATCACCACCTACCCCCAAATAGTGATGATCACATAGGTATCTAGAAACTCTGCCCTGATTGGATGAAATAACCAAATCATTCATTAGGTAGCTAAATACGGTAGTTGTTTTCATCTCATTAGGGTATGCCGCATTGCTCACCCGAAATAATTTTGACCTCCTCATGAGGCCTGGTCATAGTACAAAACCTCAAGCCATTGACCTATTACCACACAGGTAGCTTAGTCAACTCACTTACACCACTAATATTACGATGTCACACTGACATGGTACAAATCTCAAGCCCAACCCCTGTTGTTGGATTTTCATGTCCATCTATTTTCATCTTTACCTAACGACTAACATGTTTGTTTTAAATGGATTGACATACATGTTATTTCACATCATGGCATGCTAACCCCTTGTGAATGCAGCCATAACATTAAACATCTCATGCATTATTTCGCGAATCTTACATGTGCGGTCTTAATATTCTGCTCATGTATCAAAGGGGCTTGGAAGAGGCCTACTCGTCACCTGGTCCACGCTTCCCCAATTATGGCAAATCTGGAGGGGGTTCCATACACTGACTCAAGTGAGGACTCTGGTTCAGACTCAGATTTGGTTCAACGCACATCTATCATGGCTAATCCACGAGAAGAAGGTACAGGAGAGGATCACCATGTCCTTACGGGACAAAGTTCTCAGCAGTCATCGGTGAGCGCCGAGATTGCAGCTACCTTAAATGCCTTTGCCAACAATGAATAGCTAGCATCACTCATTCGCCAGCACATCGGGAGGGCTCAAATTGCAGTGTCCAATCCGGAGGTCACCCTTAACAATGGCAATCCAACTAAATGGCCTGAGGTAGGGGGACCTCCCACCTCACACATGATGCCCCTACCTCCTACTGCCTATTACTAGTTCGGGGCAGGACAAAGTCATCCTATCCAACCTGCATTCACACCAGGGCCCTTCTACCAACAACCTATTCCCAACTGGAGTACGTCGATCGCCTCACAATTTCAGGCACCCCAACTGCCCCATTTTGCGGCATTTCCCTAGGGGCAATATAGCTCTTATCCAGACATTGGGAACGCCATCCTCCAATAACCTGGCATGGTAGAATTATGGCAACAGTTTTTTGCCACTCACGGTGGCCACCTAAAGAACACATACCCTGCATAGCCAATGATCAGGGATCAAGACAGCTTGCCCCCAAACTTCGCAATGCCGTAGTTTGAGAAATACGTAGGATCTGGCGACACGCGCGCTCACTTAACTCATTATCAAACGATGATGAGAGCATTATAGGTCAACGATAATATGATGGCTAAGCTCTTCATCGTCACCTTGGGTCACCTAGTCAATGAATGGTACAGCCACCTTCCGTTGGATATAGCCATAGATTGGAATAGCATCACTCAAGCTATGCTAGGGCATTATGGTTTCAACTCTCAAATGGAAAACAATGCAACATCTAGAGGCTATAAGGTAAAGGTAGGGTGAGAACTTCAAATCTTACTATACATGTTGGATGGCCACACAAGTCAGGCTGCAGACTTGTTTGACCCTACCGAAAATGATAACAAAGCTGCTGGACAGCGCACTGCCACAGTATAGGAACAAATTCAGATCTGATAGCTTCTCTAGCTATCAAGAAGTGTTTGAGAAGGCAGAACGGATGGATCACTTCAAATCCATGGACACCTATGGGGGGCACTAACCCGTGATGAATGATTATGTAATAAATTAGCCTTTAGCTACTTTGCCCATGAGGTTTTTGAATTATTTTGAATAAATTGAACTTTGTTTACTTGCTTGATATCTTATCAATGATATCACGCATTCTCATAAACATATACATATTGTTTTTTAGCACATGTGACACATCATTTCATGAAATTAATTTGGGTATAAATGGATTCCCCACAATAAATTCAAATGATTTGACTCTTGAGAGAAAATGAGACATAAATACATGTACTTAGACAACGAGTGATAGCAATCACCCCATCATACAAGGATGAAAGGTCAACGGAAAGATCTCTAAGCATGAAACGTCCATTGACTCACTCAAAGATCAAAAGGATCGGAGCTAGAATAAGGCTAAAATGTTGACCAAGCTAGTTGGGGCCAAATAACTGGCGCAATGCCACAAAGAAGGAGTCGGATTGTTAAACACGTTAACAACTCCATCACCACCATTCATAAGACCATACAACTGGCGCAATGCCGCAAAGAAGGAGTTGGATCGTTGAACATGTCAACAACTCCATCACATGATAGTCAATGCTAAAGATAAAAAGGAGTCAGACCATTGAAAACTTCAACAGTTCCTAATTTTTTATTGTAGGGGAAAAAATTTTTGCTTCGCATAAACTCAATCAAATAATTAAAACATTCATCATAAAATATATTAACATTATCTTTTCTCTGATTTGTTACAGGAAATAAGTCAACATCCTATTAAGGAAATACAAAATACAATCGAATAAGGAAACGGTTATCTCGATGGCTGAAGAAAGAAACAGTCTCACTTATCAACCGAAGAATAAAATGATTGCCAACCACTAAAGGGATACCGCAGAAAGAAATGGTTGACCCGCCCATACAACCCTATAAAGACACAGAGCCAGAAAGGAATGCATATGTTATCACCAATTGGGAACAAGAAGTCACCAACCACACCGGTCAAGTATTCTCTATCCCTACGCTCACTTCATGTGTTAATACCAGTTATACAATCAGTAATTATCACACGAGGGGCAGTTGCGAGCATGGGATTTTGTACCTGAAACAGTCTCACTTATCAACCGAAGAATAAAATGATTGCCAACCACTAAAGGGATACCGCAGAAAGAAATGGTTGACCCACCCATACAACCCTATGAAGACACAGAGCCAGAAAGGAATGCCTATGTTATCACCAATTGGGAACAAGAAGTCACCAACCACACCGGTCAAGTATTCTCTATCCCTACGCTCACTTCATGTGTTAATACCAGTTATACAATCAGCAATTATCACACGAGGGGCAGTTGCGAGCACAGGATTTTGTACCTGCTCGAGCGTTCAATGATGATGTCTTTTCGAGATATTTATCCTCGAATCACACGATTTTTTACCGTTCGATGATCTTTAAATGGGAGTCTTCGTCATCTCTGAATTTAAAAGGGTTTTTCTATTTTTTTCTCCTTTAATTCAGAAATTAACTAAAAATACATAAAAATACATAAAACATCCAGGAAAACCGAATTCGGGGGCTTGCATCGCCAAATGTGGCCGAAGCAAACCTCGCCAAAAGGCTTCGAAGAGGCTGCCTCGGTAAAGTCCTTAGCGATGCTGCCTCGCCAAAGTCCTTGGCGAGGCATATGCCTCCCCAAGACACTCTGGCGACCTTGCCAAAGTCTTGGCGAGGGGCCTCGATAAATTTTCTCCGGCAAGACCCCTCGTCGGAAAAATTTACCTTTTTTGAATCATCTGGATTTCTCCTATAAATAGTCAGACATTTTTGGAAAAAAGGGGCTCGAAATTTTAGATAAAAAATTAGATTTTCAAAGAAAAAGACAATGAGAAAAACACAAAAAATATTTTCTTTCAATTCCTTTTGAATTATTTGGATCCAAAACACATTTGGCTCACAAGTCTTGATTATTTTCAAATCATTCTTCTTCCTACATTTATCAAAAATCCTCAGATATTCTCGGGTCTAAAAAAATTTAGAACCCGAGTTTGATTATCTTTCGGATAAATATTTTTTTGGATTCCAAATTTTAATTGTTTTCAAATCTTTTTTCATTTACCTTTTCTTTAAATATCCTCAAATATTCTCAGGTCTAAAACAAATTTAGAACCCGATTCTGATTATCTTTTGGGTAAATAAACACTTATTTTTCCAATTAAACTACAATTAAATCAAAATGAACAAGGAATGCTCCCAGGGATCGAACGGATGCACCGAAGTGGATTAATACTGCAAGGGTAAGCCTCTGAGTTCCTAGAACTACGTATTCCATGCTCATCTTCTGCTTCATCTCTTTCTGATCTTTATTTATGGACCTAGGAATTATTTTTATTCCTTATTGTTGTAATTCTCTTCTTCATCTCTTATTTCTTTTTAATTTTTATGTTAGAATACCTCAACGAAGGGAATTAAAATTATTCCCGGATAACAGACCTCACCTTTTGCCATGCGTTCATTTTCACTAATAAAATTGACAAACATACATGTAAATAAAAATGAACTATTTTTATTTAAAATAACAACTTTAAATAGTTGATGTTTTAATTAGGCCACACAGGCCTCGCTAAAATCAAATCGAACATATGTGATATCCCCTGTGCTAACCTTTGTGGATGCAGGTTAGATGTATGTTTAGGATTTTATTTTTCCTTCGGGTATTGCACGTATTTTTTAGGAAATGTAATTAATAGGTTAACGGGCGGTTGCATCCCTCGATTTTTGGAAGCATTGTAATTTTTATTTTTAGCATTTACTTTCCGCATTTATTTACTGCCTTGTGAATGGTTTATAATTCCGCTTTGTGGATGGTTTATTATTTTGCAATACGTGAATCATACATATAAAGTATAAAAAAAGACCTAAGTGCGAATATGCATAATTAAGAAAATACAGTTTTCTATAGATGTAATATAATGTGATCACATAAGAAATAAGCAATTTATCCCGGACTCGAATCTCTGTGTCTTAGTGGGTCATCCCCCAAATGTTAAGCCTCACAGGACTCTAATTCTTGGAAAGAGCTAATCCAGGTGAGGACTCCATACTAAGAGACAATGGATTCGGGTTCGAACCAATCTAAAAAATGTTTTCCCTCTCTCTTTTCAACCTTTTTTCTAGGACCCCCGACTCGGTGCACCTTTTTTCTAGGTCCCCGACCCGGTGCACCTTTTTTCTAAACACCCCGGTGGATCGCGCCTCTCTTTCCGTGAGCCCTTGACCCACCACTCTATGTCATCCGCTCACACCAACATCATTGATGGGACCATTTTCTCTTCTGATTAAATCAGGAACAAATTTTTTATCTTTGAGAGATGGTGAGTTGATGATAACACTACACATTTTAGTATTATTTTGATTGAGCATTTGAATGGTATACTATTAATTTATTGTGAAATTGTGTTTATTTAGGGATAAAGATGTGTTGGGACTGATTTGGGCACAAATGAGGAAAAGAAAGGCGTTTTGAAGCTGTTCTAGAAGTTACCCTAGATTTCAGGCTAAGGAATGACAACCAGACCTGATAATTTCTAGATTTTAGAGCAAAATTGGAATTAAAGATTGATGTCTCCAAGTTGATGAAAAAGACCTCCGGATTTGATTTACATTAATTCTATGTTCCTATTTTATCTTTTCCTTTTAGTTATTTAGGAAGACTCAATTATCTTATTTAGTTTTTGAGTTTGATTAAGAGAGTTATTTCCCAATTATTTTAGGATTAGTTTTAGAATAAACAAGGAGTTAAAATTCCAGCATGGGAATCAGGGAAATATGGTCTAAGGACCAATGTCCTCTGTATTTTATTAGTTTTCAATGACAATTTCTTTTGTCAATAAAATTATGTTTTGCTATATTTGTCGTTCTTTCGACTAAGGGAATTACTTGAAAGCTACTATCGATCGTGAGGCTTGTTCTTATTTGTATTCAGAATTTCAATTTCTGAATCCAAACCAGTAATATTTCTATTGTTTCCCTTTTGATTTCTTCAATCCGTCCAATTGTTGTTTTTGAAAGGATGAACATATTGTTATTCTATTGTGTTTATGCTATCATGATATAATGGAAAATTTATAACAAACAAATTCTTCTAAAAGTTTCATGGTTGGATTTGAATTGATACTTTTCTTTGTGCTATCATAAAATTTTGAATTAAAGTTGGTTCTACGAGTAAAGCCTTTTTGGAATTAAACTTTATCAGTTATCTACAAGTGCGTTTTAAAATTGAGGGTAAATGATTTAGCTATCTACTATCATTCTCGAGTTTAGAAAAGAATTTATTAATCGTGCTATCATGATTAAACTAACTGACTGATTAATTCAAGAAATTTATGTCTTATGCCGGTGATTGATTGATATCAAGCTGAAAGTATTTCTTGGTTCGAAGACTCTTTTCAATTGAATTTCTATTTCTTTAATTACCAATTTTGTTAATTGTTAATTTCTAAACAAAATTCTAACCCCCAATTTTTACTTTTCATTGCAATTTACTGGTCATTAGTCAAATAAAGTCAATTACATGAGTCCTTGAGGAGACGATCCCGCTTACCACTACTACAAAATCTATTTGTATTGGTGTAAAAGGGTTTATAAATTTATTTTTAACGGATTCGATACTTGTCAAATTTTGGCACCGTTGTGGGAAGACTTAATTTTGTATTAATTTTATTTGTTTTGATAACCAGAATAAAAAAAATGGCAGCTACCATGACACTCGATGATGTGATAGCATGGTTACGTGCAAGGTCTCAACAATTTGGATTCGCCCAAAATCTGGACTTGGTGAATGAGGTAAGTTCCTTTTCCTTTGAATCAAGATCATTTGAAAATTTTCATGTAAGAAGAGCACCACTAATTGTTTCTTGTGAGTTCTGCTCAGCCAATGGGCACACTACTATTACATGTCCTATACTTTTTGGAGAGGAACAACAAGTTAATGCATTTTCAAGGTTTGTTGGGCAACCATACATATATTATCCTTATACCAATATTTATAATCCGCGAGTTAGTAATCACCCAAATTTTAGTCATGGACCAAGGAATCCAAATTATGCCCAAACTTTCATACCAAGGCAGCATGAAAATACAACAGGTGAACAAGAGACTAAAACAAGGATCCAAAATATGCTAACTCGATTAAGTCAAATGATCACCACTTTGAGTAGGTTAGAAACTCAAGGTATGTTTTCCTCTAAAATTGAAATTGATCTTCTTTATGAAAGAACTTTGGAAAGTGATAAAAGGGAGTAAAACTACTAGCAGCTTTGCTGAATTTGGCTCCAAGCCAACCTGTGAAATTGACCTAGATTCCAAGTTAGTCACAGATATTGAAGTTATCGTACATCAGCCTCTTACAGTTGTATCTATGCAAAATAATCTTGATTCATTTTTTATCGAGCCATTTTTTCCTAAATGTTTTGCAAAATTATGTGATGAAAAGGGAGGATGATCAGGATTTAATTAAGAAATCTGAGTTAAGTGTCTCACTTTTGAATGATGTTAAACTAATATCTAAAAATAATAAGTTTCTTACTAATGCATCCATTGATATAAAGAAACTTTATTTTTATGAACCTGTTCAAATCAAGAAAAGTTTTTTATTAATGATTCAATATAAATTGCCGCAAAAATACATGTGCGAAGGTGTAATGATCCTATTTACGATAACCATGAAATTAATAATTTATATGAATCGATTTCAGGTGGAGAATAAGGTTATACTTCATGATCTTGAACTGAACTTGCACTTAATAAGGTTACACTCTCAATGGAAAAGATTTATATCTATTGTTGCTAATGTTATTTGTCATGGTGTAGTGAAAATCAAATGTTTGGAAATTAATAAGATCTTTCTTCTCAAAGCACTTTATAAAGGTTTCCGAGCATTGGGTCCTAAGGATTTCATCTTTGAAAAAGAAAGCTCCGAGCCATGACAAGTCAGTGGCAATGTCTGCCTAACGACATTAAACAAAAGCTCTACTATGAGGCAGCTTAGTGTTAAGCGTGACTCACGCCTTACTTCTTTTGTTTTAATTTCTGTTCTATTCATTAATTTAGTTTCGTTTTGTGTTGAAAAGGTAGTGTTAAGCATGACTCACGTCTAACCTCCTCTGTTTTAATTTCAATCATTTTCTTTATTTTAATTTCTTTTTGTGTTAAAAGGACGTTGGAGTAACGCTAAAATTTTCTTCAATTTTAGTTCTAGTCTGATACTGTTACTCCATTTTTGCAGCAAGGGTGTTAAGCTTTCATGGTATGTTTTTAATTTAGAGATAAGCGGGTTGAATATTGATGAGTGACAATACCCTAGGCTCCATGCAGAATCAGATTTCATTATTACACCAGCTCGTTATTCGCAACAGCCTACTTAGGCCACCTCACTCATCCTCCTTTGCCAGGTTTTAGATTTCTATGCTTCTATCTTTAGTTCTTTTTATATTTTGAGCATAAATTAGGACATTTCTACTTTAAAGTGTGGGGGAGGGTGATAAATCTTGCTACTGCTATTTTGCTGCTGTTTGTTTTCAGGCAAACTAAAAATTTTGATTTTTGATCAAAGAAATGATGAAATTTAGGGAAAAGAATACCAAGGATAGATAAAAATGAACTAGTACTCGAATTGATTCAACTAACTAAAATTTTGACATGGAGAGTCGATTTAAGAAATGATCTACCTAATCAATTAAAATATGAAAGTTACCTAGTAAAGTCTCGATTTTGTACTCAATTTGTTGATCGATTTAAAATACATTTCCTTCCATACATGTGTTAATTTGGTGGTTTTGTTTTCCGCTTTGAGTTTAGGAGAAAAAGCATTGCTCGGCTAGCAACCGGGTGATGACTCTTTCATAGGTTTCGTTTTCATTTTTGTTTTAGAAGGGAAACTATTACTCGGCTAGCAACCTGGTGATGACTTTCCCATAGGATAGCTAGAAGGAAGAGTCGTGCTCGGCTAGCAACAGGGTACCGTCTCTTCCATAGGATTTTTATTTTTCAAATACAGAAGCAAAAAAGTAAAAAAAAATATATAAATAGAAATGTGAAAAAATTGAAGAAAAATAAAAAAAATATGCGTCTAGGGATCCCAGCGAACGAAACATATAATAAGGTTGGAATTATTTTGGCTTTTAACTCTTCAAAAAGATAGAGTTTCGAGCTAGGTGAAATACTTTCTTAAGGAAAATAATTAGTTGGGTTTTTAAAGCTTAAAAAGGAATTCTATCAAAGTTTTTGTGAAAGAAGTCATGTTTTGGGAAAGTGAATGAAATCTTTGCTTGGTTTAAATTTGTTTCTCTCTTGATCTTTGATGTTTGCTTGAGGACAAGCAAAAGGCAAGTGTGGGGGAATTTGATAACACGCATATTCTACACATTTTAGTATTATTTTGATTGAGAATTTGAGTGGTATACTATTAATTTGTTGTGAAATTGTTCTTATTTAGGGATAAAGACATATTGGGACTGATTTGGGCACAAATAAGGAAAAGTAAGGCGTTTTGAAGCATTTTGGAGCTATTTTGGAAGTTTCCCTGGAGTCCAAGCTAAGGAATGATGACCAGACCTGATAATTTTGGGATTTTGGAGCAAAATTGGAATTAATTCTATGTTCCTAATTTATCTTTTCCTTTTAGTTATTTAGGAAAACTCAATTATCTTATTTAGCTTTTGAGTTTGATTAGGAGATTTATTTCCCAATTAGTTTAGGATTAGTTTTAGAATAAATCAGGAGCTAAAATTCCAGCATGGGAATCTGGGGAATATGGTTTAAGGACCAACGTCCTCTGTATTTTATTAGTTTTCAATGACAATTTTGTTTTTCAATTACTTTTATGTTTAGATAAATTTGTCATTCTTTCGACTAAGCAAATTACTTGAAAGCTATTATCGATCGTGAGACTTGTTCTTATTTGTATCTAGAATTTCAGTTTTTGAATCCAAACCAGTAATATTTCTATTGTTTCCCTTTTGATTTCTTCAATCCGTCCAATTGTTATTTTTGAAAGGATGAACATATTGTTATTCTATTGTGTTTATGCTATCATGATATAATAGAAAATTTGTAACAAATGAATTCTTCTAAAAGTTTCATGGTTGGATTTGAATTAATACTTTTCTTTGTGCTATCATAAAATTTTGAATTAAAGTTGGTTCTACGCATAAAGCCTTTTTGGAATTAAACCTTGTCAGCTATCTACAAGTACGTTTCAAAATTGAGGGTAAATGATTTAGCTATCTACTATCATTCTCGTATTTAGAAGAGATTTTATTAATCGTGCTATCATGATTAAATTACTAACTAACTAATTAATTCAAGAAATTTATGTTTTGTGTCGGTGCTCGATTGATGTCAAGCTGAAAGTATTCCTTGGTCGGAAGACTCTTTCCAATTGGATTTCTATTTCTTTAATTTCCCAATTTTGTTAATTGTTAATTTCTAAACAAATTTCAAACCCCCAATTTTTACTTTTCATTGCAATTTACTGGTTATTAGTCAAATAAAGTCGATTACAAAAGTTCCTGAGGAGACGATCCCGCTTACCACTACTACATAATCTATTTGTATCGATGTAAAAGGGTTTATAAATTTATTTTTGACGGATTTGACACTCATCAACTGAGTTATTGTAATGTAAACTAAATTAAATCAATATGTTTGCGTGAAGCCTCGGTTATGACTGTTATAAACAGCTTGAATGATATTGTCTGCTTTGATGCCATTTACGGCCAACCTCACAGCTTTAAAACGCGTCATTCAAGTTAGGGCTTCCCGGCCTTGCTTAGATACAAGCTTAGTGAATCCTTCGAAAGCGATGTGGGATATTCATTTCTAACATACCCCCACATCGAGATCATACTGATAACATGTTATAAACAGTTTGAACGATATTGTTCGCTTTGGCACCGTTTACGACCAACCTCACGGGTTTAAAACGCGTCATTCAAGTTAAGGCCTTCAAGGCTCTACTTATATACAAGTTCAATGAATCCTTCGAGAACAATGTGGGCAATGGTGGAGCTAGAAGTATGTGAGAGTGTGGGCAATTTTTAAAGAAAAATTCCTGACCAAATTTTTTTTCATAAAATCGAAATATATCAATATATATGAGTCAATATAAAAGCATAAGAAAATCCACTTTAAACAAGAAAAAAATTAACATTATCAAATATAGTTCAATTAGATCTAGATAATTGAGTTCTACGAGTGTCCATGTTTAGGTACTGGACATTCTATGGAGAAATATCAAAGAAATAGAGTTAGCCTGGAGTCTGGGTTAAGCAGTGACTGTATGGAGTTAGCCTGGAGTTCAGGTTAACATTGGAGTTAAAGAAGCAATGGCCTATGTCACATGGACTCATTAACAAGTGTCTGATGCAGGTATATATGGATCCGAGTGTCTAGTACGGAAAGTTCAAAAATTTTCCACACATGGGCACTATTCTATATATATATATATATGTGTGTGTGTGTGTGTGTGTGTGTGTGTGTGTGTGTGTGTGTGTGTGTGTGTGTGTGTGTGTGTGTATACATGTATATATATACATATGTATATATATGTATATACATGTATATATACATATATATACATATATACATATATACATACATACATACATACATACATACATACATACATACATACATACATATATATATATATATATATATATATATATATATATATATATATATATATATATATATATATAT
>CATIWQ010703985.1:0-10602 GCA_949673415.1 Euphorbia schlechtendalii
CAATTTTGAAAATTGAAAAACAATTTTTAGAATCTATTTTATGCCTTAATTCAGAAAACAGTTTTTTGATGTTTTCTGAAATTTTCCAAACTGAATAACATACAAGTTTTATGTAAGTACCACAATACTCTATTATTTAATCTATTTTTTCCTAATATATATAGTTATGTAGTAAATTGTTAATAAATAAGCAAAGAATAATTTTTATTAATACACTCTTAGTTTATTTATTTAGTCATTTTTCCAATTTACATTTAACTTTTTTTTAATATTTAGTCTACTTAATTTGATTCCCTTATATTTTTTAATTATTTTATATGTGAATATTTCTTTATGCTTTCAATTTTTCAATTCATCATTTAGGAAATCAAAAATTGTAAAATTTGATAAAAAAGATCACTAAAACATGAAAATTATATATCAAATAAAGATGTTTTCATAAATATAGACAAGTTAAATAAACTATAATTTGATAAACTTGAAGTATATTTATCATAAAAATTGCACGATGTGACAAGTTTTAAAGATGCTAAAGGTAAGATTTGTCATTTTGAAACCAATATCAAGATGTATTTATTATTGAATTAAAAGTTTTTTTACATGTTTAAAATTTATATTTGTCTTTTTTAATCTATATTGTAATATTTTTTTTGTCATTTCTAATGTTTATAACAAGTAAAGTATATTATTCAATTTTTTTAGAAAATAAAAAAACTGGATTACTAAACAAAAATGAACATATTTTCTGTTTTTCAATTTGAAAACTTGAAAATTTGAAAAATGAAAAGAAAACTAGAAATGGAAAATGAAAACATTTTTATAAAACCAAATAGAACCTTACTGTTTCTAAATTTTTAAAATGATTTTTAGTTTCCTAAACTTTTTAAAAGTGCATAACTTTACATTTTAAATGTCACATGTCAATTTTTGATTGAAAAGACAAAATTAGAATAATGATTTTTTTAAAATTAAACTAACTAGAAGTTGACACATGACGCTCAAAGAACAAAATGATATATTTTTTTTGAAAGTTAAGGAAGCTTCAAAATCACTTTAAAAAATCAAAAAACAGGAAGAAAATTGAATTTTTAGGACAAATTTAGGCACATGAAATGCATTAAAATTAATTATAAATATCTCACGCAAAAGTCACGAATAAATAAATGTACCATCATTGACATGTTAAGCCCCGCGCCGAGCCATGGATTTAAGCCCCGTGCAGCGCCGAGAGGTGGAAATTGTGCGCCAGATTCGGCCAGGCATCCACTGGCGCGTGGCAGAGTTTTTACTGGGTCAACCCGATGGCTTCTTTTGCTGGATGGAGCAAGGGGCCATTTTGTATACTGATTTAACTGCTGAGGATGGTGAGACTTCGAAAAACTGATCTTTGCTTTTTCCTTTTATTTATAGGAATGGCTCATACTAAGTGAAAACCCAAAATTATTCCTGTAGTGGATGCGGTGAGAATCCAGGCTCCGAAAGTAGCCCCAGCAAATGAGGGGAATAAAAAGGAAGTTAATCCTGCCGGGATGGTGGCGGTAGAGGCGCCGGAGGTGGTGCCGAAGCAAGAGGCACTTGCTGCTGGTGGATGGACCCAGCAACTACTTGAGCAGGGGATTCTGGATCCCCTTGCCACGCGAGAGGTGACCAACAAGGCCAGCGAGGATGTGGTTATCGTAGAGACCACACCTCAAAGGGCCTTGGTCCCTGCGGCCAGCCCTAGAGGCCCTCCTAGGGGGAGGACGTCTGCCACACCCTCGAAGGGTGTGGAGATTAGGGAGAGGGGGCAAAAGTGCCCTTGCGGTGATGGTGAAGTTGGAGTGAAGTCCTCCAAGGGGAAAGCTCCGCTAACGGAGGAGGAGCACGTCTAATAGGCCAAATATGATCTGCCCCTAGTACGTTTGATGACTAAAATTCCCCCCCCCCTTTTTTTAGTTTGTTTACTGGCATTGTTTGCTGAAATTTATCCGGTTTCTTTGTAGTTGTGGTGGAAGGTCCATGGAAAAGATGTGTCTTTGCTTAATGCAGAGATTTTGGGTGAGCTGGGGCGCTACACAGAGCTCTCTAGCGAAGACGCGAGCTTCAGCGCCATGGGTCTTACTGAGTTGGGGGCCTATGCTGAGCAGCAAGCTTTGCTTGTAAGTATTCCCTTAAGGGTTTGGGTATTGGTTCTTTGGACATGTATGCGTGTCAATCATTCGTGCTGTTGACTTTTACTGTCTAATTTGTCTCTGCTCTTGTTTTGAAGGCTTTTTCTACTGCTCATCGGGTGGCGAAGGTGCTAATTGAGGCAAAGCGTCAAGTGGAGACTGCCTATGCCTCCTCCCAAGGCAGTGCGAAGCGGTTGATAGAGGTTCAGTAAGAGCGTGACGCACTTGCTGAGATGGAGGAGACCACTAGGAAGATGGGGGAGGTGGGCAAGAAGCAAGCTGTGGATCTGACCCAAGCTCTCTTGGACTTGGAGTGTTCCGAGAAAAAGCGAAAGGAGCTGATAAACACTATGCGAGGGTTGGAGAAGAAGCATGATGTGGCACTAGCCAAGATCAAATCCGCTTGGAAGCCTAGGAGAAAGGCTTAAGGTGTTGGTTGAGGAGTTGAGGATTGATGCAGAGATGGAGGAGGAGAATAAAGCTAAGATGGCGAAGGATTTGGAGAATGCAGAAAAGGGGTTAGGGTATTGGAGGACTGTTACTGAGGGGAACACTGTGGTGCTATGAGATCTTCAGCATAAGTATGAACGCCATAGGGTTAAGTATAGGCTGAAGGTGAAGCAGACCCGCGAGGACTAGCGAGAGGATCACCTCAGCTACCACACCGCCTTTCTTCGCGCGGTGCACGATAAGTTTTCCAGGGCTAATATTGATGATCTTACCTAAATAACTCCACCGGAAGAGCCCCTCGACCGCTAGGAAGAAGATGAGCGTATCTTTGGGCCTCTCACAGCAGAGCCTTCTTATTCCAACGTCTCCTCTGTGGTGACAGATGAAGAGGAAATATAGTCTTGACAGGATGAGATCTCCATCATTTGATGATGAGGAGCTTCCATTGGACTATGCTGATAACTTATTAGATGTTGATCCTTGGGAGCCTATTCATCTAGGGTTGGATGAAGAAGATTCTGCGGTTTATACATGCCTCCTCTCCTCTTTGTGTCAGCGCGGCCCACCACCTCTTTTTTACTTTGTAGTTCTCTGCTTGTTAAGTTTGAACTTTTGTAGCTATTAGGCTCGGCTTTGTGAGCTTAGAAATATGTTTTATTAATGGAACTTCTTTTTGCTGATATTCGCTTCGTTCACCGATGGGTTGTGTTATTGTGTTGCTGAATACATGTTATGTGCTAAATTTGCTTGCTTGTAGCTTTTTGATAATTGAGATATGAAGTTTGTTCTTCAGCTTGGATTAACCGCCGAGATTACAAGATTTCCTTGACTTTTCTAGTGTACGCTGAAATGATTGAATTGTAGCTTTAATTGGCCTGTGTGCTGTTCAGCAGAACCCTTGGGCTTATTTTAATTTCAAAGCGTATGAACGCCGAGGGGATCACTAGGGATCTGACCCTTCGGGTAGCTTTACTTTTAAAGTGTGATAGCATCGAGGGGACATCAGGATCTGACCATGCGGGCTGTTTAACTTGCTTTAATTTCAAAGCGCGATAGCGCCGAGGGGATCTTGTTGATCTGACCCTGTGGGCTGTTTAACTTGTTTTAACTTCAAAGCTAGATAGCGCCAAGGGGATCTCGTTGATCTGACCCTGCGGGCTGTTTAAATTGCTTTAATTTCAAAGCTGGATAGCACCGAGGGGAACTCGTTGATCTGACCCTGCGAGCTGTTTAACTTGATTTAATTTCAAAGCTGGATAGCGTCGAGGGGATCTCGTTGATCTGACCCTGCGGGCTGTTTAACTTGCTTTAATTTCAAAGCTGGATAGCACCGAGGGGATCTCGTTGATTTGAACCTGCGGGCTATTTAACTTATTTTAATTTGAAAGCTGGATAGTGCCGAGGGGATCTCGTTGATCTTACCCTACGGGCTGTTTAACTTGTTTTAACTTCAAAGATGGATAGCGCCGAGTGGATCTCGTCAATCTGACCCTGCAGGCTGCTTAACTTGCTTTAATTTCAAAGCTGGATAGCGCCGAGGGGATCTTGTTGATCTGACCCTGCAGGCTGTTTAGCGTGGTTGTTTACCCATTTAATGAAAGAGATTTGCGAAACGTTGTATTCCTATTGTCCTGAAAGTTTACAAAACATAATTCGTGAATAAATATACAAGACATTGTTTATCATGCTCCTAGATAAAACTTTCGAAGGGAGGCTGCATTCCATGTGCGAGGTAAGACCTTTCCGCGAATAGTGGATAACTTGTACGCACTGGCCCCTATTCGTTTTTTTACTTTGAACGGGCCCTCCCATTTAAAGCCGAGCTTCCCTCGCCCTTCTCTTGCTTGTGAGTCCTTGGTATTGCGAAGGACTAGCTCATCCTCTTAGAACATAAGTGGCTTGATCTTTTTGTTGTGGATGAGGGCGATGCGCCATTTGTATTCCATCATGCGGATGAGAGCTTGGTCACGCCTTTCCTCCAGCGAATCTAGGTTGTACCTCAGCAAGTCATCATTTGAGGCTTCTTCAATGTAATTTGCTACCCTTGCAATGGGTGCATCGAGGTCGACAGGCACCACTACTTCAGTTCCGTATGTGAGGAGGAAGTGTGTTTCGCCCGTTACCGTCCGTGGTGTGGTTCTGTAGAACCAAAGTACATTATTGAGTTCTTCCAGCCATGCTGAACCGTGTTCATGGACTCTTGTTTTGATTCCTTCCAAAATGGTTCGATTAGTTACTTCGATCATGTCGTTCGTCTAAGGATGGGAAACGTTGGAGAAGCGAAGTCGTATCTTTAGTCGCTGGCAGAAACATTTGAATGCATGGCAGTTGAACTGTATCTCATTGTTCTCTATGATGGTATGGGGGATGCCGAAACGTGACATTATGTTCTTGCTAAAGAAAGAAGTAACATGTTTCGGTGTGATGGCTGACAAGGGCTCAGCCTCTACCTATTTCATGAAATGATCAACAACCACAATGATCCAGCGCTTCTGCTATTTCGCTCTTGGTAAGGGTCCTACCAGATCCACGCCCCAAAGGGCAAAGAGCCATGCGGCCTGAATTATAGATCTTGGCCCAATCGGTGCTGATGATAATTTAGCGCAGGCTTTGCAGGATTGGACCAGTCTCTTGGCTTCTAGCTCCATAGTCGGCTAATAGAAGCCGTGTAGATTAGCTCTTCGGACCATTGCATCCTTCTTCTCGTGTGCACCACAGAGACCTTTGTGAACTTTGCGCAATATATAATCGGCGTTGTCGCAGCCTACGCATTTCAACCAAGGATGGCTGATGGACTTCCGGTATAAGTGTTCGCTAATCATTGCATAATGAAAGGATTTCCGCACTATCTTTTATGCAGCACTCTCCTCTGCTGGTAGCTCGTTGTGTTCTAAATATTTGCAAATGGGAGTGAACCATTCATCCTCCACTTTCGCTTGCAATACCTCCGTCAATGACACACAGGGGGTGTTGATCCGCAAAGGGACACAGGGAAGTAATATCTCTTATTCCTCTCTTGAAGCCCTTTTTGCCAGTCAATCGGCTTCAGCGTTCAATGCTCTGGAGATCTATTTATTTGACATTTTGGTACCCTCATGGCGTATTTCCTTGATGAGGGATGTGATACGGGCGAGGTAGTGCCTCATGACCTCGCTTTTGGCTTTGTATTCTTCGACCAAATTATTTGACCACTAGTCCGGAGTCGCTGAATATATTAATGTTGTTAGGTTTAATGGCTTTGATAATCTCCAATCCGAAGATCAGCACCTCGTATTCTGCTGTGTTGTTGGAGGCCCGGAACTCCAGCCTAACGGCCTGCAGAATCACTATCCCCTTTGGACCTTGAATGTGAATTCCAATACCTGCTGCAGCGCTGTTAGAGTTACCATTTATAAACATACTCCATGCCGCCTCTGGTAGCTCTTTCTGCGATGGAGCTTCTTGCACGAAGTCACCCTTGTGCTTTCAACACCATCCTCGGTTCAAAGTGAATGTCGAACTCTGTAAGTTTGAGGGACTACTCGGCAAGGCGTCTTGAAGATTCAGGCCGCTGAAGCGCTCTCTTGAGTAGCAGGTCAGTTCGTACTATGATTGTATGGGCTTGAAAGTAGTGGCGCCATTTTTGAGAAGACACTACTAGAGTGAATGCTAGCTTTTCCATTCAACCATATTTTACTTCGGCTCCTTTCAAAGCCCGGTTGCCATAATAAACCGAAAACTGATCCACCCCCTCCTCTCTGATAAGCACCATTCCTACTATCTCCTCTGAGGTACTGAGATAGAGATATAGGGGCATACCGGCGATGGGGTGGCTCAGCAAGGGTGGAGAGACCAAAAAGGTTTTGATCTCGGCAAGGGCTATAGCACAGTCCTCTCCCCATACGAACTTCTTCATTTTCAAAGCTTTGTAAAATGGGATACATCATCGCGCTACGTAAGAAATGAAATGGCCTAAGGCGTTGAGTTTACCATTGAGACGCTGGACATCCTTGATGCTTTGGGGTTCTTTGAGTTGAAGCACCGCTTTTATCTTATCAGGGTTAGCTTCTATTCCCCTTTGCGAGACCAAATACCCTAAGAATTTCCTCCTGTTACGCCGAAGGCACATTTCTCTAGATTCAGCTTCAGCCAGTATTTCTCCAGGAAGTTCAGAACTTTAGCTATGTCTGCGGCATGCTCTCTTTCGACTTTGCTCTTAACAAGCATATCATCCACGTACAATTCTACTTCTTTTCCTATCATGTCCCCGAAGATCTCATTAACCATTCTTTGATACGTGGCCCCAACGTTCTTAAGATCGAAGGGCATAACGTTGTAGCAGTACATTCCCTTGTGCTTGATGAACAAAGTCTTTTCTTTGTATTCTTTAGCCATGGGTATCTGATTATACCCCGATGCTGCATCTAACATGGAGTAAATGGCATAGCCTGCCGTGGCATCTACCAACATGTCAATGCTAGGGAGAGGGTAACTGTCTTTTGGGCATACCTTATTTAGGTCTGTGAAGTCCACGCACATGCGGAATTTGCCATTCGGCTTCTTGAACAATACCACATTGGTGATCCAGTTGGGGTAGCGGACCGCTTTGATGTGCCCGGCCTGAAGTAGGTGAGAGACCTCCTCTTCTATGGCCTTTTATCTTTTCGGGGCTTGGTTCCTTCGCTTTTGTTTAATTGGTTTCGCCTGGGGGAAAACATTCAGCCTATGCTCTGTAACTTCGGCGATGACACCTTTGAGGTCAACCGAGGTCCATGCTAAAGCCTGGACCTTTTCACGTAATATCGTTAGGATTTCTTCCTTGGTTTTATTTGTCAATTCCCCCGACATGCGAATTTCTTTCCCTTCTTCTAAGGTGACCGCTACCATCACATCCGCTAGTTCGGTGAATTTTCCCTGATCCAGTTCCTCATCCACAGATAAAGGCTCGGCCTTTAAGGACATCAAATACTTCTCCTGAGTGGCTTGTTGATTTCCCCGGGCAGTGGCTATCCCTTGGTGTGCAGGTATTTGGAGCATGAAGTACCTGAGGTTAATGACGCATTCAGATCCGATAATGAGTGGGCACCCTAGGATTATGTTGTATGCCAACGGGATGTCTACAATAAGGAATTCAACTTGTGTCTTCCACCTGGGGCCATCATCTCCCAATGCAATAGATAACCTCACCGAACCACATACGGGCACGGAGTGATCGCCTAGACCAATCAAAGGTGCCTGATGGATAGCAAGGTGATTAGGGTTCCCTCCAATGGTCTCGTATACTCTTCTAGTCATTACGTTAACCGAGCTGCCTGTGTCCACTAGCGTATAGCGTACCTGGTACCCTTCCACCATCATTTTGATCACCAATGCATCATTGTGTGGTGAAGGTTTCTTTTCCTGGGCAAAGGAGTAGCACGTCTCGCTCCCTCTGTTTGTATTATCGTAATATAATGTGTTCTCTTCCTCCTTTTCTGGGTGGGTCCTCCAGAAATCATATGTATCACTCCTCTGGGTGGAAGCTCTTTGGCATTTCGACGTTGTTGGTGATTACTTGTTTCGGTGTCACGACGAGGCAGTTGATAGCCTGCCCCAAAATCTCGGCGAGGCGGTTGATAGCCTCGTTGTTCCTGGCGGGCATTTCTCCCCCATTCCTCTCACTGCCCCTCCCTCGACGGGTGCTGGAGGAAACGGTTCAGCTGACCATCAGCGGCCTTCCTGCTCAATTCGCGAGCCAGCTCTTTGTAATCTTCAGTGTCATGGCCTTCGCTTTTATGGAACTCGTAGTAAGTCCCCGACTTCCCCTTATATCTCATTTTAGGGGAGTACCTAATGTTCTCCCCATTTTTCTTGATCCACATCAGTACCTCCTTCCTCTTGGAATTGAACGGGGTAAATTCTTTTATCTCCCATCTCCTCATTTCCGGGCGATAAGCTTGTCGATGCTCTAGTTCGCGCTTCCCATAGTCTCACCGTTTCACCGGTTCCTCTCTTACCACGACCTCGATTTGCTTCTTATTTCTTTAATGAGTTTCCCATCATACCCATTTCTTGGCTTTCTGCATTAGTGTTGCCAATGTGGTGGGTCTTTCAGTAGAAATATCTTTTGCCAAGTTGGCACTTCGGCAGTTCCTGGCTAATGCTTCCGAGGCTATATCGAAGTTGCAGTCCTTAATTTCGAGGGCCACTTTCCGGAATCTTTCCACAAAATCGGCAAGGGACTCATTTAACCTCTATCGGACCATCTGCAGATCCTAGACCGTTCGGCTAGGGGGGATGGATGTGATAAAGTAAAGGGCGAAGCTTTTGGCCATCATATCAAAGCCCGTTACGGACCCCGGCTTGAGGCTCTCAAACCAGTGGGTTGCAGGTGCCACTAAGGTTGTGGGAAATAGCCGCCTCCATGTACTGGCGGAAGTAGCGAACATGTGCGGTGGGGTCTCCTATTCCGGAACATTCCCGCAGACGAGGCTGTTTGAACCCCCTTGAGAATCTCTCTACCCGTATGCGGGCGCAGTAGGGTGATTCTGTTTTTCAATGTCTGGTACGATAGCTTCCATGCCCCTCTCAGCTAGGAGTGCGTCCACTCTTCTAGCTATAACAGCCTCTAAATTCTCCTTAGCAGGCCGATGTTTCGGGGAGGTCTCTCGCCTGGATACTGCCGAACTCCCCTCGCTATCCAAAGACTGCTTTAAGTGTGTTTTGAGTGCGAAACTTCTTCCCTTATGTTTAACCGATCTTTCTTCGAATTCCTCCTCTTCCCGCCTTGTAGACTTCGTCTTGGTTTTTCCTTTAATTGTGGTGGTTCCTCCCTTCTCCTGTGTTTGCGGGCGACGGTAGGTATAACATGAGTGGTCTTGTTTGATCGTAGATGGGGAGTTTTGCGAGGGGTGTCGTGCCTCCGACTCACTTAATTACCTTTCCTGACAGAGTTTCCTGAGCACTTCTTGCTCCTCCTTTCGTGAGTACAAGATTTCGTTCATCATATTTTGCATGAGGGCATAACCGCATTTTATTGTTCATTTTGCCTGATAAGCATGGCTATTATATCTTGTTCCGCCACTTTCCTTCTACTTTCTCCACACGTCTCCGATCTTGATGAAGTAGGTGTTCCCGTCTACACCGGGGGGACGGTGGTAACTAGGTTCGATGTTCCAGTCCTGTCTCCCAGCTCTAGAGTATCCAGGAACAAGACGGTTCCCAGAGTGAAAGGGGGTCTTGTTGGTTTGTTCGGGGGGGTAGTCATTGTTTAGGGTTGTCGAATCCACGCTCACCGCACCAATTTGATATCCTTCGTATGAGGTCTTCAATATTCCACGTCTGTAGGACTTGCGAAACAAGTCTCGGGCTGGAAGTGTTTCCGGCGAAAATCCTCCGATGCTCAAGTTAGTGATCTGAGAAAGGTGATAAAGGTGTAGTTTTTAGAGTAACAGTTACCTCTTTAGCGGGAGATTATCTTGCTATTTATAAGGATTTATGTAATGATGATCTGTGGGGTCCGCCTGCAAGCTGTGGGCAGGTGACAAGTATATTGAGGGTTTTTTCAGTTGACTGAGCATTAAATGATTCATCCCTGCCAGTCAAGTTTGTATTTAATGCGACAGAGGAGAGATAAGGAGTGTGCCGGATCAGCATGGGTTTTGCCAATGCCACTTCAGCTCAAGCGCGGTGGGTAGCGCTGAAGGCATTTCACTGTAGGATTAGGAATTGGCCTTGCTGCTATGCCGAAGTGGTTTAAACTAAGGATGGCAACGGGCCGGGTCCGGCTTGGACCCGGCCCGGATCCGTTTTAATATATCGGACCCGGATCCGACCCGGATCCGGCGGGTCCATAATTTGTGGATCCAGATCCGGATCCGACGGATCCCACGGATCCGGGTCCAAAACGGGTCCATGTAATTAACATCAAATTCTTAATTTCAGCTTCCATACTTGTACATTTCACCTTATTTTAAATAGTTTACATGCTCATTTAATTATGTTCATGCAATTGGATTTACGTGGATATCAAATAATATTAATT
>CATIWQ010704044.1:0-21150 GCA_949673415.1 Euphorbia schlechtendalii
TAATTATTTTAATAATATTTACAATAATATATAAACTGAAATTAAACTGAAACTGAAATCGAATTGAAACTGAATTAAAATTGAAATGAGCTAAACGATATTGAACTGAATGGCTTGTTCTTGAAATTTTGAATCGCAAAAGGTGTCGTGTGATTTCACAATGGCGTAAGGGTAATTTAGGAAACCTATTTTTCCTTCCCTTTCTCCTTCAATCCCCAATCATCACCGGCTAGATGTAACCCATTTGCTACCATCGTCGTCGGTTCCTGCATCAGAAGCACCTGTTCTTCTACTTCACCAATGGCTGCCACCGTTTTCTTCAATTTGGCTACCGCTTTATATTAATCAGACCACTCCCGATTTCCTACAGCGAAAATCATCGAAAGATTTTGATTTGACTTGACATATAATAGAAATAATGAAATCTGGGTATTTAAAATACCAATTGAAACCTTCAAATCTGGCTATATTATTGTTGGATGCAGCTGAAATAATTCAAGATTTTATCCAAATGGATGACTATAATTGCAAGTCCGATGAAACTGAGATTTCAATTTTAATCAATTAACTGTAGATAGAGAAGAGCAAGTGACATTGAGGCCTTTATCTCGGATTCTCGAACTGATTCATTACCGTTGACTACCGATTTTACTTTGTTTCCGGTCAACCGCCATTTCTTTCGTTTCCTTTGTTCACGAATTGCCATGGATTCAAGAGTTGCGATCACCGCCGCCATCGCTTCCATGACATCAATTAGCCCAAGTAGCGATTCAACGGCCAATGAGAGATCTCGTTTAACTACGGTCAGGTTTGGCTAACTCTGGTGATGGTGAGCGGCGATCGAAGTTTAACAATGGCGGACAAAGGTTCTTGTTGGAGAAAAGTGATGATAAAGTTGAGTTTTCCACGTTTACCTTGCCACGTCATCATTTTTTTTTACGGAGTTAGCAATAAAAAATCCCGCTGTGAAATCACACGAGTTTAACCAATTTATTTTCTACTATTTCTAATTTCATAGTAAAAAATTCAAAAAAAATTCTTTAAAAATATTAATTTTATCCAATCAAATCAACATTCTTTCAATAATAATGTCATTGATTTAATTGATATGATTTTTTTAACAGATAACCATCAGTATAAAGTTATTTACAATTTTCAAAAATTTTAAAATTTATCTTTACAGTGAATCATAAGTTTTACTAACTAAAACGTAAAATCCCAATTCAAAATGAATAAAATTAATTTCTAAATCATAATCCATTTTACTTTTGCTAAAGGAAAAAAAAGGACCTTTTTCTAGTAGGAATTCCAAACAGCCGGAGCAAAAGGTTAACACCCAACTTGTAGCAGTTTGGTTTTGTGGTATACAAAGTGTTGATGGAGAGAGGCGAAGCGAGGAAACAAGGTCTGAATATGAGTAGGATTACTATTTCTCAGACCAGCCTTTTCCAGAAGCCCCTTAAACCTTTCTTCAGGCCAGCCATTGACGACTCTAAACCTTCGCTTCAAGATCCTGTAACTCTCTCTCCTTCCCTGTCCTGAATTTCATTCTATCAGCTGAATTTGATTTTTTCTCTTCTAGATTCTGAGACCGGATCCGATTGAGACCGAGGAAGCGGTGCTGCGATTGCCAGTTATTAGACTCGATCAACAATTCTCAAGGAGGTGCGTCCACATTGACGTTTTAATTTCTCCTATTGATTGCTAAAAGTGGATTCAAATAATTTAATTAACGATAGACCTAATTTCAAACAATCAATCTGCACTTTTCAGTGTAGCTTAAAATGTTGAATTAATTCGATACGAGTTATGTATTTGTGTGTTTATCGGTTTGATTATATCACTTCTATGTGCAAATCTCTCTATTTAGAGCAGACTTTGTTTGAATTTTGGTTTGCTTGTTATTCTAATGACTTGAATGCTGGATTTATTTAAAGGACCTCTGTTTATTCTCTAGCTGTGTGGATACTTCATTGAACGTAACACAATAATTATAAGATGATCTCGTTATGGAATACGCTTGACCTCTGTTTATATTTTTTACTCCACTTGTTTTTTTCAAATATGTTTAGTTCTGTCTCTTAAAAGTTAATATCATGCATCCTTGTTGTACTCTAGTCTTGAACTGAACATTAGAATAGAGTGGAAAAACTAGTAGCCGTTCCTCATCCATTCCGTTCTATTTCCACTCTATCACATTTTTTGTTTTTCTCATTTTTCGTTTTCATTTTTACTGGCAAATATGTTTAGTATACAAATTAATATAATGTATCCCTTGCGCTAATCTAGTCTTGAACTGCACATTGGCATAGGGTGCTAAAAAGGCCATTCCTCATCCATTGCATTGCATTCCATTTCAACACCTTATCCATAGGGCCAAAACCGCTCTAAATAATTGAGTGGCAAAGCTAAGAAATAAAGTGTTTGATGTAGAATAGTACAAGTTATTTTGATTGATGTGGATCTTAGTGTTACATCTGCTCTTGCTGTGAAGTTGTTGACTATCATCTGTTCTGTTCTGCATGACAAGGAACTGTCCATTCATGTTTCCTTTCCCGAGTTTCATATAATAATGTAGGATCTATTTTTGGGATGGTCCATTAAGGCCCCCCTTAGATATGTCTACATAATTTTATAACCTACCTTTGATCTTACTTTTTTTGTCAAATGGTTTCGTGACAAGATAAAACCCTCTGATCCTTGGAAATATATATTGCTTGATCGTTCTCCATTTAATGAAGTTTAATGGTTTAAGTGGGTTATACATTGTAATTCTCAGTTATCAAGTGACCAAGCAATTTTGAGTCGAATTCAGTATATAGGATATTGCTATTTTTCATCCAACCGTTAGAACTAACTTTCTATTGCTTATATTTTTCAACATAATATGTTTAACATTCCATCTCTGATTTCAGTCCTTTTTTTTTCAGATTTAACAAATCCTTCCCTATTTCTCCCGATCCAAACACCCACTAGATAGTCACCCATTTCTTAAAATAACTAAATGCATGCATGGCAAGTTGGGCATGAAATATAGGACAAACAAAGCACATTTTTGGTTGTTATAAATGACTTGAGCTCCTTACGCACATAACAATATTAAGGACTATACTTATTTTGCTGATTTTAAGTTTAAGTTAACAGGGACCTATAGTCTCGTCGGCTACTTTTATATTTACTGACATTTTTCTTTAACTTAAACTTCTCATTATCCTTTTTCGGGTCTTTCGACATCCACTCTTATAGTGTATATCGCAGGTATCAACATCTCTCCTACCATCTAAAATGTTCGGTGATTTGTTTGCTTTTTCCGCAATGAAAATGAGAGAAGCAACAGATTATATGCATTTCTATGAGTTAGAGAACTGGAGAATCACATTCTCAAATTTGCAATTTGAAGAAAATAGTCAACGTTAATTATTGTTGTTCTACGGTTGTACAATTAGCAAATAATAAAGCGTGATCAAAACATAAGCTGCTTCAAAAAATTTAATCGTTGGAAAATTTATCGGAGTATTACCTTGAACTTGATAAAGTATTGTCCATCCTTGTACAAGAATTATTTAAGGCGTTTTTGCAATTGACCGAAGTTAGGGACCGTTTGGTTTAACTATTATTTTTGGTATTGCGGGTGCTTATTATACTGGTAACTTTTCGCCAAGTATTCCTCCTTTTCAAGTATACTATTACTATGCAACTTGCTTATCCAGGATCAGTTTAGTTATGCTTTCTTAAAATGATTTTCTGAAAATTTTCATTTTCATGTTCTTTTTATAAGTAGCAGAGTTGAGTTTAGAAAAAATAAGTTTGAGAGTTCCTAATTAAATTGTATAAAGGATCAAAATATGTTATTCAAAATCAAAATATATAGTTCTATAAAAAGTTTGTGACAGTAACTTATTGGAACAACAGTTTGAAAAATAATATCAAATGAGTCCTTAGTATTTATAACCATCCGTGATTTGTTGACAATCCAACACAATCCACAATGAAAGAACTTGATTTCAAAAGCTGCCAACCTCAACTAGTTTAGTACTAAAGTGATAATTATCTCCGATAAAAATGAGAATTGAGAATGAAAATTTGTTGAATGCCATGGAAAATGAAAGAGGAGTAAGAAAGTAAAAGCAAAAATATTAATACTTTACTATTCAATAATAACAAAACTTATTATGTGGGCCTAGAAACATAATATATGAAAATGTCCACTATCTAACAACCAAGTAAAATTGCTACATAATTGTAGTGCAAAATAATGAAAGGAGTAAACATTTGCAAATAGTACACAAGCGATTTTTACTTAGTTCGTCCCAATTGGTCTTAATATGCTAATCTTTTGAAGGATTAATCCAAGGATCTAAGGGAGTTGCTTTATTGATTACTGATGAATCCAAGAAGAAGCATACACAAGAGCTTTTACAGTAAAGTATAAATCTTAACAGAAACTAAGCCTTGACAGAAATCAGAGAAGAAGACTCTTAAACAAACAGAATACAAACTAATAAAAAACGTGCACTAACCAATATCAAAGAGCAGAATATATAGCCTCCAAAACCAGTGACGCAAGCACCAACCGTCTAACAAACTCCCCAACAACTTGCATGCGAGATTCATCATAACCACAGATCAGAAAAGAAGAAGAAAAGATGAATCAGAAGGTAATTGATGAAATCGCCAAAAGAATCGCCGCATGGAAGAAGTAGGAGAAGAAGAGCAAATCAAATTGAAACCCTAAAGCACATAAAGTCACCTTAAATAGCTCACCCGAAACATTTGAATCAGGGCCATAGAGATGGGCTTTGGACTCAAAAGCACTTAAAGAAAAAACAACTCAGAATATAAAACTAAGGCTTATACAACAACAATACTAGGAATAGATGGACATAAACACTAGAAATTAACACCTAAAACCTAACATTCTCCACCTTGGCCATCTAGCATCCGAATAAAGCATTCTCAACCTTTGATCAATAGGGAAATCACCAACTTCAAGACATGATGGCACCATTTGACACAGAGTCAAATGACACAACACCAATCTTAGCAAGAGTAGCCTGAAATTTATCAACAGAAATAATCTTAGTAAAAATATCAGCAGGATTAACACTAGTATGAATCTTATCAACATGAACAGAGCCACAAGAAATTACATCTCTTACAAAATGCATTTTAATATCAATGTGCTTGGTTCTTTCATGAAAAACAACATTTTTACTTAAGTGAATCGCTAATTGAGAGTCACAATTTACTCTCACGAGATTTAGATTTAATCCCAATTCAGAAATTATGACTTTTAACCACAAAGATTCCTTAATAGCTTCGGTTAAAGCTATGTACTCAGCCTCAGTGGTTGACAAAGCAACCACATGTTGCAAGCATGATTTCCAACTTACAACATTATTCCCAACAGTGAAACAATAACCTGATGTTGATATTCTTTTATCAAGATCAGCAGCAAAATCAGAATCACAATAACCAATTACAGACAAATCCTTCTCATTTTCAAGAGATTTATATGTCAAACATAAGGAGGAATTTCCACAGAGATATCTAGCAAGCCACTTGATGTGAATCCGGTTACGTGAAATGTAATCCAAACTCAATGAATGTCTCAACTGTGAATTGAGGTTTATGAAACACAAACAGATAAGATAAAATATTTAAAATCAAAGTTTTAAATAAAAAGGTAGCAATAGCATAACCAATCATAGCAAATAAAATGAACAATCAAGCTAACATGTAGTTAACGTAACCTTTCGAATTGGATGAGAGAACCTACTATGGAGTTGATTCTCAATTGTCTAGCCACAAAAATTGATCACAATCAAGATAAGATTTCAAGAATAAGATCACAATCACTCGAACTTCAAGAAGAAGCTGAAATTCCACAACGGAAATCTGAAGTTTTATTAATCATCGAAACTGTCTAAAATACATAAAAAAATGTCTATATATAATACCCTAAACCACGAAATTGGTTGAGGAGTTTGTCCAAAAATAAAATAATAAAGTTCTAATAGCTTTAGGATAGAAATCCTTAAAGAATAAGAAAAGAATTCTACTCTAATTTGAAATATGAATCAAACTAGGAAACAAAGAATACTAACCATTAAATAATAAAAGAAAATCTAATTAAATTAAAATAAAAAATAATGTAGCAACCTCTTCATTTTCTTCCATCATGTAATTGATCCAATAAAAATTAGCCAAGATCCCAATGGGTAAACATGTGACTTACACATGCTTGTCCGAAGCTCGCTTATGCTATCTCCAATTAGACCAAGTCTTGAACTCCTCTTCAATACTTGAATCAAGAATTTGATTTCTTCATCTTCGCTCAGGATCACTTTGTAAAATTAATTGAATATTGACTTGAACTTTGAATCATTGAAATCCCTTTGATTTGCCCAATCAAAGCTACTTGAACACTCCTTGAATTAGATTTGGCAATTGGAATAAGAAATGGATCTCGCCACTCAAGTTTCATGTCTTTGTCATTTTTATACTCAATTATTGGTGTTCCTTGATTCGCGTCATTGCCACTTAATAGCAAACCAATGATCCTTACTAGGATTACTCATATATCTACTAACAAGACCAGCAAAGGCAATATCAAGCCTAGTGCAAACCATGCAATACATAAGAGATATAACAACATTATGATAATATTAGACATAAACTCAGTATGTTCTCTATCAGAACTTTTTTTAGTAGATAGTTTAAAGTGAGTACCAATGGGAGTGTTAACAAACTTATTGTAATCCAACTCAAAATTTTTCCAGACATTTTCAATATGATCCTTTTGAGTTAATCTCAAAATTCCATTAATTCTATCTCTATGTATATCAATTCCTAGAATTCTTCTAGTAGCACCTAAGTCCTTCATGTCAAACTCAGAATTCAGCTTTATCTTAAGTTTATCAATTTCAAATTTGCTTTTACAAGCAATTAATATATATAAATTCATTACACAACTTTATAACATATGTAACGCTTTATGAAAAAACAGTAAAAAAGACATTATATTACAATTATACACTGTATACGATTGCAAAACATTATTTTATTTTTTGAAAAAATCAAAGTGTATTTCATTTTAAAGATAAATTTAAGATGAAAAAAATATTTTAAAGCATCGATTCGAAAAAATAAACGGTTTGTGAGATATGGACGTTTGAAGTTGCCAAATTCAAAGTAAATAAGATAGAATGTAATTATAAGGGTTGGCAAAATTAACTTGCAAAATGTGAAAAGAAAATTTTTTTTTCCTTTTCATGTAAAAAGAAAGAAAAATATCTTTATTATTAAATTTTACAAAATTAAAATTTGCAAACTAAAATTATGAAAAAATATGTCAAATAAAAAAACAACCTTTTCAAAACCCTAGCCTGGCTCAGTTATAAAATTCTCCTTCTGTCTTCTTCTTCGCTCTGTGAAATTGGGAAGATTAAAGATGCAAATTTTCGTCAAAACCCTAACCGGGAAGACTATAACCCTCGAGGTCGAGAGTAGTGATACCATCGACAATGTCAAAGCCAAGATCCAGGACAAAGAAGGTACCTTTTTTTATTTGCTCAATTTCCCTCATCTTTTACTCCGTCGTTTTTTACTGGTTTGGATCGCACAGGAATTCCTCCGGATCAACAGCGACTGATCTTCGCCGGGAAGCAGCTTGAAGATGGCCGAACCTTGGCTGATTATAATATTCAGAAAGGTTTGATCGATTGCCTGTGGCTTTTTCTTTTTCCAAGTTGTTGATTGTTATTTTCCTGAAAGTGAAATTGCTTCGCAGAATCCACACTCCATCTTGTCCTCAGGCTCAGGGGAGGGATTATAGAGCCTTCTCTCATGGCTTTGGCTCGCAAATACAATCAGGACAAGATGATATGCCGCAAGTAGGCTCTCTCACTCTCTCATTCACTCAATGATTAGCCAATTTGAATTTAGTTATCATTTATTGCTTGTTTACTTCCTTTGTTGACATGAACTGGTTTTGGGGCTAAATTGTTTCTGGCTTCTAGGACCCAAGGACTTGGCTTCTTTTTTATGTGTGGGAGGAATTGTGTCGGTTCCCGATGTAAATTTCCATTTCCATGTTTCCCACTGGAGTACTGTTATTATTATTCAGCTGATTTTTATGTGGTCGTGCTTTGTTGTTGCTCAATTATGTAGGCTTGTTGAATCATACACAAAGTAATGGTATGATTGACTTTGCATAATTTGAGTTAGTTTTACTTGTGTGCTACCAGTGTTGATGGAGATGAGGTATATGCATCAATTGTATAATTTAAGTCTGCATGTTGGGCTAAGGATACAGTTATTATCACCGAGTACCAGGGACGTAAGGCTCACTAAATTATTGAGAAAGAAAATATGTATTGTAATTGTAATAAAGTTTCGAAAAAGATATCCAAGTCTTTGGAATAAGAAGAAATAAAATAGTACCACTGTAGCAACCATGTATAAACTAAAAAGCATATAGCAGGTTGACTGTATTTTTGAAAGTCTTTTTTATCCTCAAACCCTGGTGTATCAGACAACACTAAACCTCATATATTCCCTTGTACCCTTAATTTCGGAGTCCTGTTATCTATCAGTAAATGCCACTTGTCTGCCTGACTGAATATGCTACCTTTTGAAGCTTTCAACTATATATATGATAGTATCTAATCTATGTACAGGGACGGTTTGGCGATGATTAAGAGTATGTAGATTTTTTGTTTATGTTCTCATTGCATGGGTCTCCTTTATAATAATCTGGATATTGTATTTAACCACAACAACTGAAGAGAAGCTTATGGATGTTGGTTATGCAGGTGTTATGCTCGGCTTCGTCCAAGGGCTGTGAACTGCCGCTAGAGAAATGTGGACATAGCAATCAGGTTATTTTCCCATCCTCATGACAGCATTTGTTATTGCCCTGGTTATTAATATAAAGTCGGTCACATTAAGTTGATCTGTGTAAGTGTTGTTTGTTTTCACCTTGTTCAGTTGAGGCCAAAGAAGAAAATCAAGTAGTGTTTGTGGGCACTGGAACATCACTCCTAAACCAGTCAATGAATCAGAGATACTATACTACTGGTTTATTCCTGGTCTCTGTTATTGATTAGCTATAGAAATACAGAATAACTTAAATACTACACTCGATCATCTTGAAATGCTTAAAATTGTCTGATACCCTAATGGTTTTTTTGGTTGGCGGAATAGAATAGAATTAAATGAAATAGAATTTAAAATTTATACAAAAACATCAAATATGATAAATGATTCCGACGTCGGAGGGAATAGCTCTTCCTAGTTATTTATATGAATCACGGAATAGCTTATTCCTCTTTGAAATGAAGGAATAGTTATTCCTTGATCCCATGGAAACTAGAAAGAGTTATTCCCTCCGACATCGGACTCATGTATCATATTTGATGTTTCTGCATTTATTTTCTATTCCATTCCGTCAATCAAACGAAACTTAAAAGTCAATCGCTCAATTCCATTACAAAAGCCCAGAGTATCAAGTTCGAAACTATCATAAAACGTGGACTTCATTTCACTCTTGTCACAATTTCATATACGAAGGTTTTTTCATTGGCTTAATTTTATCTATATTAACTAAAATATTCTTGTTTTCATAATTAGATGTATGAACTTAATTTTTTGTTCACTATTATGAGCTATTGAATGATCTTTACTGTTATACTTGTAGTCTTTTGTTGTAGATTACATTTATTATATAAATCTTTTTAACTATATCCAAATAAGTTTGCAGGGTCAACGATTTGTCATATTAGCTACAATCATTTCTTGATTATTTCATTAATCAAATTTCCGTGCAATATCTCTATGTATGATAGATATTTGTATAAAAATTTGATTTTTGAAATAATCAAGAAATAATTGTAGCTAATTCACTATTTGTGAAATTAAGCTTGCAAGAAAACTAGAATAAATGTGTTCAAAAACACTATTTTTTTCGGCAGAATTTTATATGGATATAGGTGGTGTTAGACATTTGACGGATTCATTGTTTCCATATTCCAAATTTTCCGCCTAGGTGTTTCCTAGTCTTCTTTTGTCATTGTTTTTACAGTATGTATAATTTAATTTGTATAACACACGAGATCTCACTTAGTAAAATTATTCAAAATGCTTTTGTTATAGAATCAGGATTTCAGGCGGGGTGGGGTTCTTCACTTGGTGATTATCAACTGATAGTCATATATTTTCGCCTATAATCAAAATTAATCCAATAATTAATTAATGTTTGCAATTTGTTTAGAAAAAATTTCAAAACAATAATATATTAATAGTTATAAGCTTATTAACATTTGAAATTTAACACTATTATACTTTTATCATGGGTTGATAAATGAAAAAATAATTGAAAAGAGAAAAAATATAATAAAAATAGGTATACATGAAAAAAAAAATTAAAAGATTGTAGTTAAGAAACAAATTTATGATTCATAACTTAAAATGGAAATTTTTAAAATTTAATATACCCTAAATTAAATTTCTATAAATGATTTTTTATTAAATTCCTTTATGTTGATGTTAAAATTTTAATATATTATGTTATTCTTTTCTTTCTCACCTCCTCTCTTATTTTATATTTTGAAAATTTTCATTTAAGAAGAATAAAGTTGAAAGATACATAAGCGCCCCCCGCCCTTGAGTGTCGCTCCAAGCCTCAAAACTCAAAAAGTGTGCGTTTAATAATTCTGTCTGACAACATTTATTCTATGCCACAAAAAATAGGGGTTCAGATTACGTGTGGATCAAAATAGTTTTTATAAAAAAAATTACTATATATCTATAATATATAGTAATTCTTTTTTCGTTTTATATTATATGTTTACTTTATTATTACCATCGATAATATATTACCATACTACAATTTACATTTTAAACTAATTTATATTTCTAATAAAATTAAAAATAGAAACGTACAAATCCAAGTAATTTTCGCAGGCCCGGACTGTTTCATGATAGGCTCTTGCCAACAGATTAGGCCTAGCAATTTTTGGAACACTAGATGTAGGTCATGTGACACAAGAGGTTATCAACGAGTACTTTAGGTCAAATCTTTTCAACTGTAAATATTGTACACTTATTTGAACTTGACAGAAAATGAATATAATGAAATTGAACTAAAAATTAATATGTTGAAACTAAAAATACTGAAGTGAATTGAAGAATGATTATTTATATTGGTCTCAAATGGCTAGGAAATATATTAGATATGGGTGAATAGTAATTTTAAAAATCTCCCCACTTTTATCACTATAAAAGAATTTTCAACTTAATCTCAAAATTAAATTAATTGCAACAAAATAAATTATTGCAAGTAATTAAATGAGTAGGGATGGAGAGATTGAGATGCCGCGATTTTATCCTAGTTCGGCAACCATTTGCTTACTACAATTCCCAAGTCAACTGATTTAATATTTTTCCTTTATCTGTTTTCTTTACGGGCAGTAAACAATCCTAATTATACTTTTTTAGGTTCAAGTATCAAACCTTACAATTGTTGTTTTTTCGAGCTCAACAATAAAACCTTTCTATCATTGTTTTTGCGGGCTCAACGGTGAAACATGACTTGTTGTTTTTCCAGGCAGAACAACAAAACCTAATCGTTGTTTTACAAGCTTAACAACGAAACCTTGCAATTCTGACTTGATTTTATATTTGTGTTGCAGGAACACTGAAGAATTGCAAAGAAGATTAATCTAAAAGAATCGAGGTCAAGAGAGCGGGGAACGACAACCGACAATATCCTTTGTCAAAAGCAATTTCTCTGTCACCTAGAACGCTATAGACATATTAAGAGAGACTATTGTTACGGAGTGCCAATCTCTCCCCACAACCCCTTGCTACCCATGCGCGATGACACATGCACATGGACATTCCAACCAAACATTGCATGCCAAGCCTCGCAACAAAGTGCGAAGAAGACCCGCAACATTAGCCAAGGATAGGTGCACTCGAGTGGTAAAGTGTATAATAAGGTCAGAGGGATGTTTATCGAGCGTTGACGCGAGTATTGTGCGAGGAAAAATGAAGGGAAGACAAGTCTTTGCGAGAAATACTCCAAAAATGGTAGAAAACCCGCAAAAGACAGCCCAAAGTCAAGCAGGTTGCTGCAAGGCCCAGTTTTCTTGCTAAAATTCTCCAAAACCTTCATGAGATAGTAGATTTGCAAGGGAAGTCTCTAGAATCCGTCACTAAACCGACTTAAATCATCTAGAATGCATCTAGAATGGCATAATCAACTTTACCTGGATAGTTTGCATAGTTTATATATTAAAATAGTAGAATATACAAGGAATATTCCAAATAAACCTTAGCCACATGTTGAGGAGGTGGAAACACTATAAATAGGCCTCCTAACCTCATTTGTATGCATGCTTTCAAAGTTGTAACCAAGCTTTGTATATTGTAATATAATATACATTCCAAACTCTCTTGTTCTCTCTAGCCTCTCTACATCTTTGTGCATTCGCTAGCTCTTCAACACACACGCTAAAGACGCGCACATCCCGTTTTCGCTGCGTTACTCCTGCATCAAGGCTTACTTAGCTCATCAAGTTCGCACCACTCCATGAAGTGCCTAAGTGTCGGCGAGGACAAACTCCAACCTCGTTACAGGTGGTATCAGAGCGTAAGTTCCTGCCCCGTGTATAAAGACGAACATCGCACACATGGTCGAAGAGAGAGAGAACATGGCTGCCCAAAACTCCGAGCAACAACAAGCTCGCGGATGCAACGAGGATCACACTCGTAAAACATCGAAGCATGGCAAATCCAAAGTCCCCAATAGCGGCGACGCATTGGAGTCTCGCATTGGAAGCCCATATGGCAGATACGAGAGCCGCAATGGGAGACATCTCGGATCAAGACGATGGGTTGATACTCGAAGACGATGCCATCAAGAAAGCTACAAAAGGTATGATCGATAACCTTCACGCTTTCCTTCTTGAAAAACTTGTTGCATTCGAGGATAGAAATGAGGCATTGGAAGCTAAAGTCGAGACCTTGAGTGCCGATAATTGAGATCTTTGACGGCAAATTCGCCAACACCGATGTGGTAGTAGTCTCGCAAGCGAAAGCATCAACAGCGCAACCCCCATCTCCACGAAAATATTGCAAAAACCCTAGAATTTCAACAGATGTCACAACGCTGCCACCGTCGAGAATTTCCTCTTCAGTTTGGAGCAATATCTACGCAGTATTGCCATCATCGAGGATGAGGTAAGAATCACTACTGCCCAATCTTTTCTTTGTGACACCGCTCAACAATGGTATAGGCGTCGATGTCTCGATGCGGAGAAATGGGGCAAAGGCATCAAAACATGGGCTCAATTCAAAGATGAGTTGCGCAAGAAATTCTGCCCAACAAATGCGAACAAAGAAGCATGGCGAAAGCTTTGGCGTTTGTGACAAAAGGGTAGCATTGCCAACTACATCAAGGAGTTCAACAACTTATTGCTTGAAATCGAAGGTATGTCCGATTATGAAATACTTGTTCGCTTCGAGGATGGGTTGAAGGACTACGCAAAGGTTGAAGTCAATCGGGGAAAACCACAAACCCTCGACGAAGCCATCGCAATTGTGGAGAACATGGTAGACTACTCCTCACATCCGAAAAGGGAAAAATGTTCTAAGATAACAATGGAGAGGAACACCACAAGAAAGGCCATCACCGCAATGATGGAAACTCATCGAAATCATCTAGAGGAAAGGGCGACCCAATGAAGGTACGCAAATCCAAACCTCCTAGTCCTTGTTTTATTTGCGGTGGAGCGAATTGGACCAAGGACTGTTCAAACAAAAAGACACTCATTGCAATAACCGCAAACCACAATGACGAGGAAACTAAGACAGAAGATCAGATTCGTCGCATCGACACAATACAACTCCTAAACGCCGTGGAGATGTTGCCTCCTAAGAAGTCCCGAAACATCAAAGAAAGGGAACTATGCGAGAGGAACTCCATGAAGCCTTAGATAAGTGCCACCCATGGACGAATCTAAGTCAGGCGACGGACTGTTGTATGTCGATGTCATCATCAACGGTAAACATACAAGCACACTATTGGATACGGGTGCGATACACAACTTCATCGATATTGAGGAAGCCAAGCACCTTGGCCTTAATGTCAAGCTGAACGGAGGAGCTGCCAAAGCAATTAACTCCGTAGTTTAGCCCATCATGGGTACAGCAACGAGCGTACCCCTACAAATCAGGGTATGGCGTGGGAAGTAGGACTTCACCATTATGCCCATGGACAACAAGGTAATCTTTGGACTTAGATTTTTCCAAGAAGTGTTTAACATCATTGTTTCTTGGTAAAATACCTTGTTGCTACACAATGGAGACCAAGTACTCCAAGTGCCATTAGAGAGAAAGTGGTCCTTGACACCAACGATCTCTAGCATTCAACTTGTGAGAACCACGAGGTTAAGCACGATGTCCTTCGAAGGCAAGACGGCAAGGAGCAAAACCATCGCAAGCCAAGACATCGCCAAGGCTCACTCATGACGAGGATACCGCGAAATCGGGTGGGGGAGAATGTTACATAGCGCTAATCTCTCCCCGCAACCCTTTGCTGCCCATGCGCATGGACATTCCAACCAAGCATCGCATGTTAAGCCTGGCAACAAAGTGCGAAGAAGACCAGCAACATTAGCCAAGGACAAGTGCACTCGAGTGGCAAATTGCGTAACAAGGTCCGAGGGATGTTTGTCGAGCGTTGACACGAGTATTGTGCGAGGAAAAATGAAGAGAAGACATGTCTTGGCGAGAAATGGGTCAAAAATGGCAGAAAGCCCGCCATACAGCCCTCAAAAGACAGCCCAAAGTCAAGCAGACCGCTGCAAGGCCCAGTTTCCTTGCTAAAATCCGCCAGAAACTTCCAGAGTCGGCAGATTTGCAAGGAAAGCCTCCATAATCCGTCACTAAACTGACTTAAATAATCTAGAATGACATAACCGACTTCACCTAGATATTTTGCATATTTTATGTATTAAAATAGTAGAATATACTAGGAATATTCCAGATAACCTCAGCCACATGTTGAGGAGGTGGAAACACTATAAATAGGCCTCCTCACCTCATTTGTATGCATGCTTTCATGCTTCCAAAGTTGTAACCAAGCTTTGTATATTGTAATACAAAATACATTCCAAAAATCTCTTGTTCTCTCTAGGCTCTCTACATCTCTGTGCATTCGCTAGCTCTTCAACACGCACGCTAAGGAGGCGCACATCCCATTTCCGCTGCGACGCTCCCACATCAAGGCTTACTTAGCGCATCGAGTTCGCACCACTCCGTGAAGTGCCTAAGAGCCAGCGAGGACAAACTCCAACCTCGTTACACTATGCTTTGTAGTCCTTACCGGTGAGGAAGATGATTTAATAAGCTCCAATATGTACAGGTGCTCTTATCAACAGCGATGACCAAGTGATGGAAAAGCACGACGATGAAGACGAGAAGCAGCCGCCTACAAAATCATACCAAAAATTACATTTGCCATGCTCGAAAAGGCTGGAAGGGCTATTGAAGGAAGGACCTGGGATAGGTCATGTGACGTCAAGCAAAGTTTTACAGATTGATTTTTTTTTTTTTTTTTTTTGTTTCAACGCTGCTTAGAATTAAGTTTTGTTGATTTTGCATATGCCTAATTCCATATTAGGATTTAATTAAGTCACTATATCAGGGATTGACCATTATTATATTTGAATTTGAATCATTCATACTTTGATTTGATTAAGTGAAAGTGGTTGATTTTGAATTACCATTGACGTATTGAAGATTGGTTTTTCTTTGTTTAACTGATAAAGAGTTAGAGGGGGCTGAACAGGAACATTATATTTTCCTAAAGTGCCCTTTGGCACATTCGACCTGAATAAAAAAAACCTCGTTATACTAATGGTAAAAACCTCAAGCCTTTTTTTGAAATTCATAATACTGAAATCACAAATTACTTTTTGAAATTTACTCTTTTGACAAATATATGAAAACTGTTTATTTTTGGAATTTTCATTTCACATGAAATCAGCCACGTGAGACAATCATTCCGTAAAATAACCATTCAAATTCCACCATATTTTATTCTACAAAACACACCTTATGTAACCACTACGCTTTGACCTAATGCCCACTACTCATATGGAGAATTCAAGAAATGTAAGTTTATGTATTCGAATCACCACAATCAACAAAATTGACAAAAAATAATCTCGAAAAAAAAAGACTATTTTAATGAAATTGAACCAAACAAGTCCAGGTGAAGGTAAGCAATTGACCTTGAAACTTCACAATTTAGAAGAATCACGCTAAACTCGGGACAAAGTACACCAAGTAAAAACATGGTGCACCTAATCCTCAACGCAATATATATGTATGTGCTGCGCACGTGCTAGCCTTTCTAGCATAATCTGGTGCACATAAAACAGAACAGGAACATCCATTCAACAACAAAACAATTCAATAGATTTTGCATTTGAGCTAAATATCCCAATTACGAACCAGATTCGATTCATGGTTATTTGATCCTATGTGAACATTCATGAAAGAAAGGGACAATAAAATCCTCATGTACTTCACCAATGAGTTTCACCCTATAATCCATCTCACCACTTACAAAAAGTGTGGGCAAGGCCACAACAAATATGGCCTATTTCTTACCAGGGGCGGCTTCCAACTCCATATTTTGAAGGTTCAGAAGCAAATCATCCGATTTCAGGAACACCTTGTTGGCCGACTGTGCGATTGTGTGGGCAATTTCTCTTGAAGCTTCAATCTTCCTCAGAGTAATAAAGGCAGGATTGTTGGCAATGGCTTGACCGATAAGTTGAGCACTAGTGGCCTCTCCCTGTAGGTCAAGTGAACATGAGAAAAAAAATAATGGTTAAATTTTAGTAACAGTAATTATTGTTTAAAATTGAATGAATAGTATAAAGACTAAAGGGATGAACAAAACACTTATTTTCTCACCTCTGCCCGGATAATAGCACTTCTTTTGTCTTGTTCAGCTTTTTCCACGATAAATTTGGCCCTCTCGGCTTCTTGGGCAGCCACCTGTTTGGCTTCGATTGCAGCAGTAAATTCTTTCCCGAAAGTCAGGCTTGTGATGGACACATCATCAAGTGCAATGTTAAAATATGCAGCTCTTTCTGTCAGAATCTTCCGTATTTCTCGACTAACAGCCTACCAAAGAAAGTCATATGATCAAACATTTGCATCAAACAACCTCGCTCAGTAATTAGTGATTGAAATCATAGTAGTTAAAGGCGCGACCTTGTGCCTTGACTACTACGATTGAAATGATCATTAAGTATTTCTTTCCTGAGTCGCAATATAAAAGAGAATTTGAAATAACATGATGAATACCTTATATAACACTAAGAAAAACATACAGATGAAAAGTAATGACCAAGATGACCATACCTTCTATTTCAAATCATAGTAGTCAAGGCGCTGAGGTGAACTCATGGCGCAAGGCCCATTGGGCTTTTTGGCCGCCTAGGTGCGCATTGGGGCACTCTAGGCTCAGAATTTAGCCTAAACCCCCTAAAGGCGCAAGGGCTCGCCCGAGAGCCTAGTCATGCCCAGGCGAGCCTTACAAAATATTTAATATTTCAAAATTGCAGCAAGAGTTGAAAATGTTGTTTCAACCACAAATGCCAAGCACTGGAATTAATTACCTCTCTCTGAGTGATAAGCTGACTGGCATTGTACTGTGCAACCACAGCTTTCAAAGTTTCATGGATGATAGAAGGCAGGACTCTTTCATTATAGTTTTCACCAAGTGTACGGTAAATTATAGGCAACTGGTTAGCCACAGGACGAGTAAGAACTCGAAGCCCAATCTTAACCTGCAGTGCAAATTTAGACCCAAATTTGAAATACTGATTTCAAGTATATGGATGGAGAATAGAAAAAATAAAAAAAATTGAAACATGCATATGTATCAACAAGCAACGAAAACCTTCAGGCCCCTAAGCATAAAGAAGATAAAAAAACTAAATATACATAAAACTGAAAAAAAATAACAAAACATGGGACACCATTAGAAAGAAAGACATCAATTAGTTATAAGATGTGTGAGACAAAAGCAAAACAATGGACATGTTAGAATAAGACAACAAAAATTGATGAAAATCATTGGTAACCTTCACATATGAACAAGGAAGCAAGTTTTGAAAGTAATAATCGGATTGCGACCACACAATAAAAAACTAAGGCCATCAGAATAGAGTAACCTATAATTTGAAAACTAGTCACGTACAAATAAATGGCAGACAAGGGAAATAGAAGCTATGTTTTTTTGGACATCAGTTAGAAGAAAAGATACACATCAACAAGAATTCATTTAAAACAGAAATACGAGTTCAATGTAAGATATTACAAATATACCATTTGAAGATCACGGCTCCCTGAAGTACTCTCAACCAAATGAGGTCGTGCCCGAACATCATAGATGACTGGGCGTTCAAACCAAGGGATTATAAGGTGTGTCCCCTCAGGATAAACCTGCACAATCAGATAAGGGAGCTTTGATATTACTGGTAAAAATACAAAATGAAAATGAGAAAACTTGAAATGTGTAAATGCAAATGAAAACAAAAAGGTGGAAATATTAGCAAATAATAGTAACCACATAATAAAGTGAAATGAGACTGAACTTTTGTTTCTACGAATCAGGGCCTTCTATCCTCCCATATCCTATAGGGGAAACAGTAAACTAAAGTGCCTCAAAGGAATACAATAATCATGAAAAAAAGTCAAACACAGAATTACTAATAATATTTCCAGTAGCTCTACAGTAAAAACTACAAATGGTTGAGTAAAAGGTTTGGTCTTTTCAGGCCAGAATAATGCAGGTAAAGCTCGGAGAGAGAATTTGCCAATAAAATCAGACTAAAAACAGCTAATTGAAGTTCACAAACAAGAAATATATAAAATTTCAAATTTCAATATCTATAATTCTGAAGATGAAACATGAAAAATTGATAAATTAAATTTTCAAAATTAGCTGAACTAAATAAATAATGCTACCTGCAAATTAATAGTTAATTCAAGCATCAATCTGATAACGAGCATATGCTGATAGATGTTTCCTTGGTGTGGTGAGTAAGTTTCATTTATTGATTGCGTGTCATATGAAGGAAATTCAGGATGATTAGTAATGTGCGATATAAATATGTTAACCACATATTCACCATGAAGCCAGGATATATTAACAAAAAAGCAGATCAAGCTAATCTTAGCTTTAATTCCTGATGTGAGAGAAAACATATACCCATAAATCCTCAAACATATACACTGGTTGCAGCGGAATAGAGAAGAGTGAAACTAGTTGGAAGTTACAAAGAAGAACACCATGCTCAAAAATAGGTACTTAATTACCGGAACACATGGTAGAAAATGCTAAAAAGATTATGCAGTCATGACAACAAGGAAGTGAAGAAATCATATTTAGCAACAAAATTGGTACAGGTCTTCTCATAATCTGAAGTGAAAAATGTAATGAAATAGCAAACCTTGTCTTTAACTCCCACTACGCGATTAAAGACAATGGCTCGATGCCCTCCCTCGACATTGTAGAGACTATTAGCAGCTGCATACAAACCAAGCCCACCAACAACACCAAGTTTGACTAAAGCAGAGGCTGCTCCTCCACCAGGCATCTTAGGAACTTTCACATTTTTTATGTTCATTATTGCGAAAACTGGGTACAGCATTTTGATGTTAATAGGGGGAAAGTGAAATAAAACATTACGTAATAACAAAAAAAATACCAAGACTGAATTGCTGCAGCTTTCATTCAGGATTCAGCAAAATAACATGTTAAATGATACATAAGAAACATGATGTAGGCCAGTATATCACAAAAAGAGATAACTAAAACAAGAGCTATTCCAAACAAAATTATAAATGTTGATGCTAGTTCAAAATTCAGATATTCACTCCAATTGTCAACTAAAATTTGTAGAACTCTAGTGAGAAGAAATTAACATGGCAAGAATAATAACCAATCAAGGGTTCAAATAGCAAACCTACAATTATAGCTAGTTATTTTCTCATAATTCGGTCTCAATATGTTCTGAAGAAATAAATTATCTGTTTTCATTTCTCGGTCTTGCTCAACTGATCAAAGCCTTTTTTTTCATAATTATTTTCAGGACTGCAATGAAATCATTAAAAAACAGTTTTTGAGTTATCACACAAAACTTGGTGCAATTAAAAAGATTAAACAATTATGCACATATGGATCTTTACTCCAGATTCGATCAACAACAAGCAGGTTCTGATCATGTCAAAATCCCCGAACAAAATCTCAAAATTTCAAATAGAAGATGGATTTGAGCGAATTGAAATGTAAAATTAAACACGCAAATTCCAGAGTTTTGAGTCTGCGCACTACACTTCTGTACCAATTATGTACATTTAGATCTCCACTCTAAATTTGAACAACAAATAAGTAACGATTATGTGAAGAATCAGAAATTCCTCGAACAAAATCTCAATAACTTCACATGGACAACGAATTTGGAACTACTTCAAAAAAAATCGAGTGAACGGAAAAAGAACACGCACATTCATTAGACACTGGGCGAACTAAACGCACCTAAAATATCAGGACTAATTCAACCGAACATAGAAAAATATTCAACAAATTACGAAGAGATCAATCGTTTCATCAGAAAAAAAACATTTCTAACTGCTTTAAAGATGGATGAGAGTGAAATCAACGAGCATTCATCTTTTGCGTTAAGTGAAAAACGAAGTGAAGAACAGCAATAAATGAAAGAAATCGCTCACCAGTCACCACAACTTCTCTGCTTAGGGAAGAAGTTGAAGAAAAGGTTTTGCAAATATAAAAGGAAAGGGTTTTAGGGTTTAGTTTGCAATCTAACAATTCGTACAAGAAGTGTGGGGTTAATGTTTTATGGGCGTTTGGGCCCTTCAATAATATGGCCCATTATCAAACGGGCTTGCCAATATTTACGAGAAAATTATATTCAAGAAATCAAAGGTACCCTTGTGAAAGCCAAGCCGAGCCATATATATATATATATATATATATATATATATATATATATATATATATATATATATATATATATATATATATATATATATGTCGGT
>CATIWQ010704109.1:0-12187 GCA_949673415.1 Euphorbia schlechtendalii
ATAGTTATATTGAGATAATTAGTTAATGTATGTATTAATATATTATTTATGTAGTTAGGGATCTCCTTGTAATTATGTACAAACCCTAGTCATATAAATACATAACTCTCTACCTCACATGAGATGAGATTCCCCATAAGACTATAACGTTTACATGGTATCAACAGCCCTAGGCTAGCCGCCGCCGCTTCCCATCACCTCCTTCGAGATTTTCCGATTTTGGCCACCGTCGGGAGTCAAAGCAATGCAATCTCCACCTCTACTGCCACAACAACTACCACAGAGACAGCCGCACATCCCTCATACTCGCACCAGCTCCCCGTCAAATTGGATTCGTCTAACTATGTTCTATGGAGAACACTCATCAGCACCATGATTGCTGGTTGCGGGCTGCATGCCCATATTGATGGCAGCCAAATAGCACCAGCTGAGATGCTGGCTAACGAACAGCTAAATCCAGCTTATGAGACATGGTTTCGCCAAGATAAACAGGTGATGTCTTGGATTTTCAGTACAATTTCCCCTTCCTTACTGCCATAGATTATTGGTGCAACCACAACCTGTGCCGTATGGCTGAAGTTGGAACAAGTCTATGCCGCGGGTTCAAAAGCCCAGACTAGGGAGCTTAAGCAACAGATCCACTTGATCATGAAATCACAAAGCGAAAGTGTTGCTGAGTATATACATCGAGCTAAGTCAATTTCAGATCGCTTAGCTGCACTACAAAATCCAATCACCGAGGAGGATTTGGTTGACACAATCCTAGATGGGATACGGGGACCGTTACGTGATGTTTATCGTACATTTGCTGCACGTACAATTGGATTTGATGACCTCCTTGGTACGTTGTTGATTGAGGAATGCCACTTGCAACGGGAAAGAGCGGTTCTTGATGATGTAAACAGCCCCACAGCCCACTACACGGTTAGAACCAATTCAGGGGGACCTCGGGGAAGGGGTAGAGGTCGCGGACAGCAGCATTCTTCCCATGACACACAACAGCCACGATGACAGAACCAGCCTTATTCCAGCACTCAGCATAATGGGGGATATAGATCAGGCCGTCAAACGATTCAAGCACGGCTGGACGTCTCAACCTTTTGCTGTCACAATTGCCAGGGATTCAGACACATGGCTAGACAATGCCCAACACCGAAAACAGCCCCATACCAACATTTACCACCAGCATCTCATCACACAACAGTAACCCAAACCGAAACACCATGGCTAATGGACAGTGGAGCAACTCATCATTTAGCTACGGACTTGGGACATCTCAACATCCATTCGAAATACTTGGGTCCAGAAGAGGTCACTCTAGGTAATGGTTCTTCCCTTCCTATTAAACACATTGGGTTGTCTATTATTCCTACGTCATCTACGTCATTACAATTGTCAAATATCTTACATGTGCCTGATTCGAACTCGAATTTAATTTCTATTAGTGCACTAACGAACTCTAATGATGTTTCTGTTCACGAACGGCTTGGCACGAACGGCTTGGTCATCTAGCTCGTCCAGTTGTTAGCCGTATTCTACGTAGTCAACAAATTAAATTCAAGTCAAATAAAGGAGTTTCGAACTCCATTTGTTCTAGTTGTGCTGTTAGCAAGAGTCACAAGTTGCCTTTTTCTTTGTCTGAGTCCATTGTGTATGAACCGCTTGAGATGATTTGTTCTGATTTATGGGGACCTTCCCCAGTTCAATCACATGATGGTTTTTCTTATTACCTTTTATTTTATGATGCTTATAGTAAATACAATTGGATTTATTTTTTGCGTTATAAATATGAGGTATTAAGTACGTTCATTCAGTTCCGTTCGGTGGTTGAAAAATATTTTGGTCGTCCGATTAAAGTCTTTCACTCTGATGGTGGTGGTGAATATATTGCTATGCAAAAATATTTTTCGGAACATGGTATTCACCATCGCATGTCATGTCCCCATACCCCGGAACAAAATGGGTCCTCCGAGCGTAAACACCGTCATATTGTTGAAACAGGTTTAGCATTGTTGCATCGTGCTAAATTACGCATGAAATTCTGGACTAATGCTTTTGATACTACTACATATCTCATCAACCATATGCCATCACATTCTCTAGACAGTGTGTCACCATATGCAAAATTATTCTTGTCTAGTCCTGATTATACGGTCCTACGTGTCTTTGGTTGCCTTTGCTATCCTTGGTTGCATCCCTATAACTCGAATAAATTAGCTTTTCGTTCTCGCAAGTGTGTGTTCTTGGGTTATAGCAAAATTCATAAAGGCTATTGGTGTTTTGATCCTATTTCCAAGAAATTTTATATCTCACGTCATGTCCTCTTTAATGAACAGGTGTTCCCTTTTTTGGAACTAACTGATGGGGTGGCTCCATTGCCCGAACCGACCACAACACCACTATCAACTATAACAATTCAGCCCATCACGACACCACCAACCACAATGAGTATCCAAAGTCCAAAACATGCCATACCTCCGTCCCAAACCGAACCAAATTCACCAATGCCAAATGCACCATCTTCTAGCACATCGTTACACATAACAAACCAAAGTACACAACCACAAGCTACCACCACAAAAACACCGAACACAACAGACATGCCTATCCCTTTAGTAGTTGATTTCCAGCAGTATAATCAGCCTTCCAAAGCACCTGAACCACCAAAGCTATCACAACCCCAAAGAACCACGCGAACCCACCAAGCTACGGGTTCCCTACCCAAACCGAAAACTTACAATGCCATTGTGATTCCTTCAACCCCGACATGTTATACAGAGGCAGCGAAGTATGGTTGTTAGCATCAAGCGATGATTGATGAATACAATGCTCTCATTATCAACGGAACTTGGGAATTGGTTCCGCCGGCTCAAGCGATAAATGTTAGGGGATGTATGTGGGTTTACAAGACAAAGTTACATCCTAATGGCAGTATTGAATGCTATAAAGCGAGACTTGTGGCTAAAGGGTTTCATCAACGACCCGGTCTTGATTTCCATGACACATTCAGCCCGGTGGTAAAGCCCGCAACGATTTGACTCATGATGTCTCTAGCCACGACTTTCAACTGGTCTATCACTCATCTGGATGTGTCCAATGCCTTTTTACATGGCGATATTGATGAACCGGTCTTTATGACTCAACCAATCGGGTTTGTGAACAAGGAGAAGCCTTCCTTCGTATGTCGGTTACACAAGTCAATTTATGGTCTAAAGCAATCACCGCGGATGTGGCATTGACAACTCACTACGGTATTACTTGAATTTGTTTTTGTGGCGTCAAAAGCGGATGTGTCATTGTATCATTGGAAAAATGGAGCAATGAGGATGTTTTGCCTACTATATGTGGATGATATATTGCTTTTAGGCAATGATCCTCAAACTGAGGCTGAGTTGGTACGATTCCTCCAATCTCGGTTTGCAATTAAGAATTTAGGCCCGATGAAATAGTTTCTTGGGATTGAGATCTCTCGCAACCAAGATCGTATGGTTCTCAACCAACACAAGTACGCTAAGGATATACTAAATCGGGCAGCGATGACTGAATCTAGGGGAGTTTCGACTCCAGCAAGCCCATCAATTCGGCTACAATCTACTGGTGGTTAACCCTTCACTGATGCCATGCTCTATCAGAGCCTAGTGGGAGGTCTTCAATACCTCACTATTACACGTCCTAACATTGCTTTCTCCATCCATAAAGTAGCCCAATTCATGCACGCACCGATGGAACAGCATTGGCAGGCCCTCAAACGCATACTCTGCTACATTTAGGCCACACAGACTCATGACCTAAGGTATTCAGGACAACAACCCTTTACACTTAATGCTTTTTCGGACTTGGATTGGGTAGGGGACCCAGATGATAGGCGCTCAGTCACAGGTTTTGCCATTTATCATGGCACAAACCTCATTTATTGGGCTTCTCGGAAGTAAAAGACGGTGTCGAGATCCTCTACGGAGGCTGAGTATCAAGCACTGGCAGCAGCAACATCAGAACTGTCGTGGTTGGGGATGCTTTTGAGTGATATTGGCGTTCCACTACAGTCCACCCCGGTGCTTTGGTGTGACAATTTAAGTGCGACATATTTAACGGCAAACCCGGTATTTCACAATTGAATGAAAAACCTTGAGCTTAACTTCCATTTTGTTCCTGAACGACTGGCGAACAAGCAGTTAGTAGTGTGTTACATTTCGACGGACGATTAGGTGGCCGACATCTTTACAAAACCGCTGTCGCACTCCCGGTTCGGAATTCTATAGGATAAGTTGGCCGTGTGTGCTAACCCAGCTTAACTTGAGGGGGGATGATAGTTATATTGAGATAATTAGTTAATGTATGTATTAATATATTGTTTATGTAGTTAGGGATCTCCTTGTAATTATGTACAAACCCTAGTTATATAAATACATAACTCTCTACCTCACATGAGATGAGATTCCCCATAAGATTATAACGTTTACAATTATGTCCCCACATTTTGCGAATTGCATGATCCGAAACTTTATGCACTTTCATGTCGATTAAAATAACAATTTGTAAATTCCACTTCCAAATACAAGAACGAATAAAAAATTGTTTCGCATTATTAAAACTCCACCCCGACATTTCCAACATAGAAAATTAAACGACATAAAATAAATACACAAATCCTGGAAACAAATCATTAATCGCTTACTTGCTTCCCTCTCTCAACACATCAACAATGACATTAAATTTGTCGTTGTTAAATAGCTTCACCCTCTCTCCAACACGAAACATTAGTTCCTCTTCGCTTTGTTCTCATCCCTTCTCCTCCAAACTTAGAATGACCCGGTTCATGTTTTGAATATCCGGACAAGAAGACTCGGATGCTAAAACTTCCAAACCACGTGGGGATTCTGACAAATGCTGTAGTTCCAGCCTGACACTGCTGCCCGAAACAACCCCAACAATATGTCACTAATTGGGGTTGATTTCCCCAAATTTTCTACCCGAACCCGAAATAGCCTCTAACTTCATTTCTAACCCGGGACAAGTTGGGGATCATAGCAGTAGTTGGATTTATATTCAATAGATAATTTGCATCAATAATGAATCCTTGTTTTTAGATTTACATAAGGGATCATTTGATTTAATTTAGAGTTCGCTTTCATTTGGAATCATATGATATTGAGAGCTCAAATTTTATATGTATGCGAGTTTAATGTCTGATTTAAAATTTGTTCTATATATAGGATTCTTCTTCTACTATTTTTTTTCACCGAGTCATTTAAAGATTGCACAAGCATACATTGGCTCCTTCCATTTGATCAACTCCCTCATTTAACAGAGCTATTTATTTTATGTTTATCAATGATGTTGGGACGTTTGCCCCTAAATTTTCCCCGTCCCAATCTTTTTCCAATGGAGGGACACATCGTCCCTCCGGAGGTTTTTCAAAAAAATCAATGATGTTGGTAGTGAAGGAGGATCTTTGTTGTTCTTTCCTTCCCCAACAAATCTTACTCTCATTGGCTAAGAAACAGTTCAGAGGAATGGCTGCTACCTGGTTTAACCTCAACTTTACCTCACATTCGGGCAGAGTATGTCACTATGTCATTTAAAATGAGAAATTGACAAGTTAGCAGTGTGTAATTGTTTCATTCCTTCTTATTGCGAAGCTAATGTACATTGTTTCTTATTCAATCTTCTCTGCAGATTTGATCCCCGAGTAGCTGACGGCCGTCGAAATCGCCAAAAATAATAAAACTCTTTTACACTGAGCAAATAAATCTGTAGTAGTAGTAAGCAGGATCGTCTCCACAAAGACTAAGTAATTGACTTTATCTAGTTTGACAACCAAGAATAGCAATAAAATTAAATAATGGAGGGTTTATGGATTTGGAATTAAAACTGAAATTAAACAGCAAGTAATATGAGGAAAATTCAACAGTAAAAGGGTCTTCCGGTGAAATCGTTTCTTCGACTTGCATTGGATTGATTACGGACACAAAAAAATAGTCTTACCTTTCAACCAATTGGTTTAACTGCATTGATTCGTCAATTACAATTAAGTATCTTTTACTAAATTAGATTAAAAACACCCAACATGCAATTAACCCCTTAACCTTGTGATAACCCTATACCCAACATATAAGATTCAATCACAAAATTAGCATTAAGTTTTGAAGATCCAATTCCTACCAAATTAATCACCCAACATGAAATAATTCGATAGACTCAACTACAACCACGGATCCCAATAACCCGTTTGTTACGACAAATCAATTATAAATCCCACCAACAAGCTTATAAAAGAATAACGATATATCAAATAGGTCAAAACCTCAAGGAGCTCTACTTGAAACAACAACCTAAATAATAATAAAAATAAATCAGATTATAGATTGAGAATTGAAGTGAAAGAACAATTAAAAACAAGTCTCACAATCCAACTATAGCCACGAAATCGACTTCACCAAAAGATTATGAGTTTAGCTACTTTTGGATATTCAAAACCGTAATTCTAAGAATGGGCTAGATGATAACCTAGCTTTGGAGGAGATGAACGCGCATTCGACTTTGGAATTAAAACTTCAACGGAAGGAAATTTATTTCAAAGAAAATAGCTGAATTCGATGGTTACGGGAGGGAGACAGAAATACAAATTTCTTTTATTTCATGGCCAATGTTCAACGTGGATCTTCAGGAACTAAAGCACTGGTTATTAATGATGTAGTAACTACAGACATCGATTAAATTTCATCACATATGATTGAATACTATAGTGAACTCTTCCACGAAGATAGGGCTATTCATGTGAATGCCAATCTGATCCAATCTATGATTTCGGGTAGCTTTACAAGTATCGATAATGAATTTCTTACAGCTAGACATTCCGTGGATTTAATCATGCAAATGGTCTTCTGTATGTATCCAACGAGTGCGCCAGGTCCAGACGGATACACAAGGATTTTCTTCCAAATATATTGGGATATTGTGGGTCTAGATGTGTGTAATGCTATCACGGATTTCTTTGTTTCATGGAAAATTATTCCGGGGCTGAATTTGAGCCTTATGATTCTTATTCCTAAAAGAGAGGGGGCTGATATAGTAGAAGATTTCAAACTTATTGCAATGAAAAATTTTGTTTTTAAAATCACCACGAAGATTGTTGCGAATCACCTAGGTAACGTAGCAAATAAAATCATCTCAGGAAACCAATTTTTTTTAATAAGATTAGGGCCAGGAAGAAAGTAGCGAGGGTGACATAAGTCCCTCAGTGAGAGCGCCTCTTACAGCCCACACCTGAAGGCAGGCCATGGAGCAAACACCATGGGGGGACCCGCCCTTCCCTACTACTAAAAACCCCCCTAAGATTTATTAAGAAAAAGAAAAGAAAAAAGGAATACAGAAAGAGTTAGCAATCGGCCAAAAACAAAAGGCCAACGCAAAAAGAAACAAAAGCAACTAAACTAGTTGAATCTATAGTTAACTCTATTCATTCTATCATGAATTAAAAAAGGTAAGCAAAAATGCAGAGCAAAGTCCCAAGAGTCAGGAGATTGCATGATTCTACCATAGGCCGCAAGAGCATATGCAATACGATTCCCTTCTCTATAAATGTGAGAAACGACGAGACTTAAATTTTTCATCTTGACCAAACATTCCTTCCGTGCCGGCCGAATCAACCAAGGTACATCCATGTGCCTATTGCAGAGCAACAAGATCGAATCACACTCAAGCCAAACTTGAACCCATCCCTTGTCATGCGCATAATTAATAGCATAAATTGCCACCTTTAGTTCAGCCAAAAAAGAGTATGAGATGCCAATATAGAATGCAAAACAATGAAGTACCTAACCATTTTCATTCCTAAAGATGCCACTGCAACTTGAATCTCCCGGTGATCCCATTGAAGAAGCGTCCATATTTACTTTAACCCAATCCTTCGGGGGGGCTGTCCAAAGAATAGGAATGATCCTAGGGGCCCTGCTGAAACGTGGTTGAATCGAGAGAGATCTCAAAATATTCCTTTCGACCGTCAAGTTCCACATATCTCCAAAACTGAGCTTATCCGTATGTCTCAAGACAGCCCACAGCCTATGCAAAATATGGTGTATATTCTGCTGAATGCTGTCAAAAATACTACTGTTGCACGCATGCCAAATCAGCCAAATAATGGTAGCTATTCCGGAGTTCCAAAGTGCCTCAATCTGGGTGCTAAAGTGGTGAGTCCTTGCCGAATCAACAACCTCAACCAAGCCTCCATTTAAATCAATTGTTCTTCCAAAAAGTGAGCTCAAAGCAATCCAACATTGTCTCGCAAAAAAGCAAGAGATAAAAAGGTGATCAATTGTTTCACAATTATGATAACAGAGTGCACAAATAGAAACTACATTAATACCATTCCGTTGTAGCACATCATGTGTAGACATATACCCGGTAATTGCCTTCCATGCCACCAATGAATGAGAAGGAGCTATTGTCCTGTGCCAAAGCTTTGTAAAGCTGACACATTGCTGCTCTTCCGGTTGAAGCCAGCGGTAGAAAATCTTTACCGTGAAAGATCCATTGATTGCTGGCATCCAAATCATCTCATCCTTATTATCCACTCGTTGTACAATGCTTTGTGATCGAATAATCTCATATACATGGCGAATAGACTTCTAAATACTAGAGTTATGGATAAAAACTCTCTGTTGAGAATTGCGGAAAAATCTGGATTTTAGCAGCCTAGTAACGCTTGAATCTGTCGAAGATTTGAATATGGCGATAACTTACCCATCATCGCCATATTCAAATCTTCGACAGATTTAAGACCGAATCCCCCATAAATAGTCGGCTTCTTACAAGTACTCCATGGGGCTGTTACCAATTTCCTTTTATCTACAGCACCCGTCCAAATAAAATTCCTTGCTGAAATTTCCAGCCGATGTAATAAGCTCTTAGGCCACTTATAAACCATGAAAGAGTGAAGCAATGAGCTATTAATCACCAATTGGACCAGCACAATTCTCCTTGCCATCGACAAAGCGCTTCCCATCCATCTAGCAAATTTCAGCAATACTTTATCAAGCGAATCACGAAGATTCACTGCTCTTGGAGCACCATGAAAAAGAGGTACACCCAAATAATTAAAAGGAAGCTTGCCAATTCGAATCCCCGTAAAGCTGGCCAGCCCTGTCGCCCTTATTGAACACACCGAATCACCAAAATATATGTTTGATTTACCCCAGTTAACCCGCTACCCTGAGATGTTACCATATCGTTTGAAAATCTCCTTCAATTGTCTCATATTTCTGACCGAAGCCACTCCAAAGAGAAGAACATCATCTGCATAAAGCATGTGTGAAGGAAATAAACAATCTGCGGCGTATTTCATTTGTTTCAAATTTTTGAATTGGACCATCCTCGTGATGTAACGACTCAAAAAATCCTCAACTAAAACAAAAAGGATCGGGGACAGCGGGTCGCCTTGTTGAACTCCACGTGTGCATTTAAAATAGCCCCTAGGACCAAGCGGTGTCTGAATAGAGATACAGGAAGACTGGAGAATACTATCAATCCACTTAACGAATGTCTCTGAAAAACCAAAAGATCATAGGATTGATCTTAAAAAATCCCAGTTGAGAGTGTCGAAGGCTTTCCGAATATCAATTTTCATTGCATAATTCCCTCCGAACCATTTCTTATTCAAAAGATTAACTCCTTCAGAAGCTACGGTAATACATTCATTAATATAGTGACCTCTAATGAAACCAAATTGATTGTCTGAGATAACACGAGAAGTAGTCATACCTAACCTTTCGACCAAAATTTTGGTAATAATCTTGAACGTGAAATTACTCATGACAATCGGACGGAAATCCTCAGAATGGACAGCTCTTTCTTTCTTAGGAATAGGCATCATGAGATTAGAATTTAATCCCGGGAGTATAAAACCTGTGTCAAAAAATTGCTGAACCACCTTGACTACATCGTGACCTACAATATCCCAAGCAAACTTATAAAAAGAACTTGAAAAACCATCCAGACCAGGTGCACTTATCTCATCCAAATCCCAAACAATTTTCTTGATTAAATCTACCGAAGGACAAGCAGTAAGGGACACATTTTCCTCCAAAGTAATCGAATGAGGAATGATCGAATTAATCAAATGATGATCCCCCTCGACAGTGTTATCCTTGTTGAAAATTTGCTCATAATAAACCGTCATATGAGCTGCAATTTTATCAACATCAGAAGTAAGAATGCCGTCAATCACCAAAGAATGGATTCCTCCTCCCGATTTCCTGTAGTTTGCCACTTTGTGAAAGAAATTGGTGTTCCGATCACCTTCTTTAAGCCAACGTATATAGCTCCTTTCCTTCAAATAAATCTCCTTACAACGTAAGTGGACGTCCAAGCAGGCATGCGCATCTGATTCTTTAGTGATAAGATCCAAAGTCGGACCATTAACGGCGACCAGCCCCTGAACAAGCTGTAACTCAGCTTCAGCCTTTCGAATATTATCATCAAGGTTGCCAAAAATCTCCTTATTCCATCGTCGAAGAATAGGACGCAAAGTCTTAAGTTTTAACAATAATAATTGATTCGGGGGCAGCGAAGGAAAGTCCGAATTCTAGTCATCCTCAATCACCTTTCTAAAACCATCATGAGTTAACCACATAGTCTGAAAATGAAATCTTGAGATATTCGTAGCATTCGATTAGCACTCAAATAAAATCGGATGATGATCAGAAAAATGTCTAGCAAGAATTGAACAATGAAAAACGGGATAAGTAGCAGCAAAATTAGAACTAACCAAAGCCCTGTCCAGTTTGCAATCAACCCTTGCCGTTCCCTCTCTAGCATTAAACCAAGTATATAGCGAACCCGAAGTGTGCACATCCATAAGCTCGGCTGTATCTATGCAAGATCTAAAATCAGCACAAGATCCCGGATTAGGACATCTCCCTTTCTTCTCATGAGCTCCCAGCACCGTGTTGAAATCCCCCAAACAAATCCAATCATTGTACAAAGAAGCCAAAGTAATAGTCTCATAAAGCTCCCGCCGCTTCCTCCTATTAACGCTGCCATAAACAAAACCAACATTCAACCCCGAGCTACTGAAATGAACTATGAAAGCCTGATCCGTTCTACAAGTAATATTCAACCCCATTCCCAAAGAAATAGATTTAAAGATCCACATGGTGGAAGGAATTTTATCATTCATTCCCACTAGATCAAAATCGATTTTCCTCCAAAAAGAGGAATTAATCTGGTCAAAACCAATCATCGGCTTCGCTAAACAAAGAAGAGCAGGTTTAAATTTAGAAACTAGGGTAAATACATAGCTTTGCGTTTCCCTATTTCCGAAGCCCCTGCAATTCTAAAATAGAGCAATCATAGAGAAGAAGAAGAGTTTCGTCGCATATTGTGCGACTTTATCACCAAATTCCTTTTCCAAGCTTTCACAGTTTGCCACTCTGAGTTATCCTCCTTTTCAGCTATATCAACCCACGATTCATTACCATTAGTCACTCCTTTGCCTTCTATCAGATGAACCTCCAAGTTTATTCCTTCCAGATTAACACCATTTTGATGTGATGGGGACTGCTCTCCATGCACGGGATTATTCTCCTTAGTATGTATAACTACCGCTTTGTTCAAACCATCACGATCAGTACTGTCCTCATCACTATAATCATTCCCTTCCTCCTCCTCCGAAGTCTCCGAATCAATCAAAACTCTATCCATATCAATTAGAGGCGATTTCCCTGAGGGAGTGGTACTCTTATGAAGTCGATCAAACACTGACGAAACTTTGACTGTCGCATTATTTCGCTCTAGTAAACTCTTCTACCTTTGCTTGCTTCTAGCAAACAGTAAGCTGTCTTGTTTTCTCACAACATGGTCTTCAGTCGTCTTATTAGCGTGCCGCTATTTAGGGTTACTACTGCCCCCATTTTGAATAATTCTTTCCACCGTAGTTGTCTTTTCAAAGTTCGTAACCTTTGAACGAATTCCAGCATTGTTACGTCTGCAATGAACCGCCTCATGACCAATGGAAGAGCAAATGGAACATAAGGCAGGGACATTCTCATACTCAATGTTAATCCAGAATTTATGTGCATCCGTGTCCACCCTAATATGATCTTTCAATGGAATTTTGAGGTCCAAGTCCACTAAGATTCTAGCATAATGACCTAGCTCCCCATCAATAGTATTTTTATCAAACCGCAAC
>CATIWQ010704237.1:0-17294 GCA_949673415.1 Euphorbia schlechtendalii
ATAACTTGATTAACATAAAAGACTTAGCACGAAATACGCATTATGACACATAAACATATCATAAACTTTGAAATAGAAAGTATAAGTAGAAAGCAAAGCAAAGTTGTAAGGTATGCAAGTGAAAGCTAAAGTTGATCAAACTGTATCCACTCTTTAATGGTAGTCGTCAATTCCCGCAATTCCTACGTCTATTTTGAATTCGGTCTCGGCCCGTACAGAACCTCTACTAGGATACTATTCCTTGTGAATATCGAACAAACGAATATTGAAGAACGAAAACTTTTATTGATAAGTGATTTGCAATTACACTTATACAACAATCGCTCGAGAATATAGAGAAATCTAGTGATCAAAACAAGGATTCGAATCACTTAAACATTTTCTCTCTGACACTTAAGAACATAGCGAACTCTCTATTTATACACACTATTTTTCTCTCTAATTGCACTCTAATGTTTTCCCTCTGTCTCTCTGCACCATGTGCCACAAAATTTGTGAGGTTTGGAGCCCTATTTATAGAGTTCAAAGGGTTGCGTTTATCTAAAAGAAGGGTTGTGTCCATTGGTGAAAGATTGCATCTCTTCATTGTGATTTGTCGAGAAGCTTTGATATAATCCACAATGGATAAGCACCTTTTCATGATTGGTTGACTCTTGATAGGCGTATGTTCATTGGTAGTTGATGGTAGTTGATGGTGGTTGATCATGCTTATTTGGTGGTTGTTAGTTAAAAAGATAATACCAGAAAACCATCCATGTCGCGACCATGATATACATGTCATAATCGTGAATCTTTGATTGGCAATCTTCTGTTTCTGAAGTAAACAAGTCATGATCGCGAAAGATTATCGCGACCGTGAATTGAGTTTTACTCATAGTTCTTCTTGTAACTTCATCGATCTTCGACAACTTCGATCCTAAGCGAAATCTTTAAGTTCCATGCATCTTTTTGCACCTTTTTCACTCTTTTTTCATAGAATTCCACTTTAGCTCATTTTACTCCCAAGATTTACCTACTATCTGCATTTGCATAAAAAACAACTACATACCACATGAAATCTTTTATATGAAGTATAAAAATGACTAAAACTACAGTGTTTATTGTATAAAATTTATATGATAATATGTGTAATTATACACTTATCATGAGTCAGACCATTGTCGCACACATCTTCTCAATAACTACATATCAGCTCTTGTACTCAAGAAGCTTCTTGCTTAGATAATACACTGCATGCTAGAGCTTATCTTTTTGCTCTTGGACAAGGATTGCACCTACTAAATACTCTTCGATAGCCAAATAAAGAATGAGAAGCTTTCTAGGAGTCGGTGGCTTCAGAACTGGTGGATTAATCAAATAAGTCTTGATTATGTCAAAGGTTTAAATCATTGGATATAGTTACCAATTTAGATTATTCTTTTGTACCGAAGTCAATTTCATGCAAAGGTAGATCATGTATGCTAAGAATGTTATGAGTAGACTCATATGAATGCATGGTGCCATTAGGTGAAACATCAAACAAGTAAGCATATTTTGAATATTTCATTAAAATAAAAGGTCTTACATATAAAGTTTATTAAAATGAAAATTACATCAGAATAATCTCTTCTTCCTCCACATACAGGGGGTCTTCCTTAGTAATGGTAGTAGTAGGAGCAAAAGGAGCAGCAGAGGAAATAGATCTTCTATTTACAACATACTTCCATTGTATAGTAACCGCTACACTCTTGTCTAGGTAGTGAGCTTTCGAATCTCCTGAAGCCATCTTCGGTAGTAGACATACATCTCTATGGTCTCTTGGGGGGCATTGTCTAGTGTAACGAAAGAAAAATTTGTCAGGCCATCTCTCGAGGATATGGTTGGGTAATCTGTAGTCCCAATTGAGGGCATGGGTAGGGCAAGAATCCCAAGGGACTCGCTGAGTCTTACCATATTTACAACAAAGCCGTGCGGGAGAATAGGAAGTGATATCCTACAATCCAAGTAGCTGGTCATCGTAAGCATGAACGTGGGTCGTAAAGTCAGTAACCTTCCACCAGGGGCAAACCCAACGGATCTAGCTATCTGTGTACCCTCTCATGGTTTGTACCTAATGATCCACAGCCAGTTTATGGTGGTCAACAATGTAGAGTCCTCTCTCACTATAATGAACGACCTTGTACTTCTCATAAGGTTGTCTCAACTAGTGGATTAAGGCTAGTTTCTTCAAAAGCCAAAACTCTAACAGGGTGAAGTGGTCTCCAATCAAGCTGGGTTGGTCCTCACAACCTCCATTCATAATAAATCTCTACTAGTCTAATGATGACAGGTGAAGCTCCTTGAGAAATACTAGTAATGGAAGAAATCAGTTGGAATGGGGCGACGCTACGTACTCCGCACATAAACTCTTATATAAGTAGTTAAACCTCCATAAATGGCCAAGTGATGTGACTTTGCAGAGTAGATAAGCACCAATCTAAGACTGCAGCAACTCTCCAATCTTTGGGGATGAGATAGAAAATGATTAGTGGAGTCTGAGTTCCACAACCCTTTTAGTGAGTCTGTAGCTCTAAACCGATACCTCGACATCACAATGGGAAATCATCAGGTGTAAGGGTTGCCTAGAATAGCCTGTTACTCCTCAATTATGGGGTATAACTCTTGGGTTGAGAATCGAAATACGTGGTCTATGGGATCCCAAAAAGTGAGCGCTACATAAATAAAAGCGAAGTTTGTGGGGTGAAAAGGTAAATACCAGAGCCCCCATAGCCCAAAAATCTCCAATTTCTTCCAATCCGGATTTTTGAGGGTGCCTAAAAAGGTTCTGAGTCGGGTATTGTGGCTTTCCATGGTGAAAATGGGAAAATAACGATGAAAGAATCGAATAAGAAGAGAAACTGCAAAACAAGATTGGGTTAGGTCATGCATGTTTTGATGTTTTATGAATTATGAGCCCTAAAGGTTTTCTGAACGCTCATGAAGTAGTGAAATGATATCCCAACCTTTGGGTGAGGAGGTCGAGAGAGATCAATGTGATCTCTCAAGGGATGAGATTAAATGTAGTGAAGTAAAATGAAATGTTGGTTTTTGGTGAGGGTAAGGAAACGATGGTAATGCCTTACCACGATAACAATCCCATGTTACGATAACTTGAGGTGTGTGGATCATTATTTTCAGGCGAAACAATGTGTCCTACCCTTATGATGTGTAAATTAATGAATGAATTGATGTTTGTGTTTATTTGGAATCACCTATGTGGTTAAAATGAATGAATTGAGTATTAGACTCAATTGGTCAGAGGTTCGGGTGCCAATTGGGCATCGCAAATGAGTGGATATGTTGTGAGCATGGTATTTTGTATCAGCTCGCATGTTTAATGATAACGGCTTTTCAGGATTTTTTTATCCTCGTATCACACAATTTTCGGTTATCTGGAGAGCTTCGAATGAGAGTATTCCTCATCACCAATTTATTTTAAGGACTTAAATTATTTTTAAGACTTTTAAAACAATTAGATTTTGGTGAAAATTAATTTATCGAAAATATTTTTAAAAATTAAATTTATAAAAATAAAAATTAAAAAATAGGGGAACACGGAACCAGTCTCGCCAGAGTTTCGGCGAGCCTCGCCAGAATTCCGGCAAGGGTCCCCCTCTCCGGAAATTAAATTTGATTCCTTTTGGATTTTTTGGGATTTTCGCTTATAAATATTGGGAAATTTTTAGTATTTCGGACCTAGAAATTTTCAGAGAAAAAAAATTACATTTTCATGAGAAAGAACAACAAGAAAAAGTACAAAAATATTTTATTTCAAAAAATCTTTTAATAATTCAAACCCAAAACACGTTTGGATTCCGAAACTTTACGATTTTCAAGTTGACCTTCTTCCATCTCTTTTTTCTTCAAAAATTCTCAGATATTCTTAGGTTTAAAACAAATTTAGAACACAAGTCTGATTCTCGTTTAGATAAATAAATATTTATTTTCCACACTAAACAACAATTAAAAAAAGAACGAGGAATACTCCCGGGGATCATATGGATATGCCGAGGCTGATTCAAACCAAAAAGGTAAGCCTCTGAGTTCCTAGAGCTGCTTCATCACTTGCTTACTATTTTATTTTTCATGTTGACCTAAGAATATTTTTTACTCTCTTTTATTGTAAATATTAATGTAATATTTCTTCTCCTTATTTTCTATTTCTTTTAATTTATGAAAATATATGTTAGAATACCCCAATGATTGGAATTAAAATTATTCCCGGATAACAGACCTCACCTCTTGCCATATGAGCACTTTCATTAAATAAAAATGACCAAAATATTTGTAAATAAAATGAATCATTTTATTTCTAAACAAGAATTTTCAATGATCGATGTTTTTAATTAGGCCACATGGGGCCTTACCAAAGTCAAATCAAGCATACGTGTAAATATTCATGTTATGTTATATACCTTGTGCAAACCATTATGGATGCAAGTTAGATGTATACATAGGTTTTATTTTCCTTCGGATATTGCATTTTAATTATTTTAAGGAAATGTAATTAATAGATTAGATTGGTGGTTGCATCCCTTGAGGTTATGTAATTTTTAATCTTTACTTTTCCGTATTTATTTACTGCTTTATGTATGGATTTACTACTTTCCGCATACATGTTAGATCATACATTATAATTCGAAAATGACATAAGTGCGAATATGCACAATTAAGAAATATAGTTTTCTATAGATGTAATATAATGTGATCCAATAAGAAATAAGCAACTTATCCCGAACCCGAATCTCTGTCTTAGTGGGCCGTCCCCTAGATGTTAAGCCTCACAGGACTTTAATTCATGGAAAGAGATAATCCAGGTGGCGACTCTACACTAAGAGAGGGTGAATTCGGGTTTGACTGATCTAAAATGTTTTCGCTTTCTCTTTCAAACCTTTCCGGGTCCACGACCCAGTACATTTTCATTTTCAACAAAAAAAACCTCGGTGGACTACGCCTCTCATTCCTAACTCGCTCTTGGCCCGTCGCTCTGTGTCGTCCACTCAAATTGACGTCTCTGCTGAGGATTTTTCTTAAACTTTTCTTAAAAAGGTTTTAGATTTTGGATAAGTGCCGAAAATTATTGATCATTATTCTGTATTTTCTTAATTATGACATATTCATAAATTCGCATTACAATATAAGGGATTAGCCCTTAAGTCTAAGGTATCTCATTACGCGAAGCTTTCTCTTGTATTAATTTGCCTCCTTGAGAAAAGATTGTACCTAAGTGAGTGAAGCACTTGTTGCCATATCGCATGTACCTCCCTCGTTAGAACCCATTTGGGGAGAGGCTTGGAGTGTATTTTAGTGCAACAAGAACCTTCTACATCAACAACCCATTTACAAACCTCGTGTAAATAAACCATAGGCATTTTCCCTAGGGTGTTACCCAACAAACGACCATGTATTATAATTTCTTATAGGTGCGCTCCTTAGTATCTTCATGGTACTAAGATGAACCAAACTTAGGATAGAAACAAGCTAAAAACCCTACATGTGGGAGTTATATGGTTGGAAGATTGAATGTTACATGCTATGTGTTATGTTTTTACTATTTACCACTGTAAAAATGTCCTGCTAACCATGAATCTTAGTGTAGACTCTTGAACGCACACACTTATAATGTTAAAACGATGTAACATTGCATCTTCTCATCATCATGATGCTAAATCAGCATCACACACTTAGTGTTAGATGACGCTCGATGTCATGTTACCCTTGGATAACATGAACCAATTAGAGTCATGAAACATCACTTACCCCTTCCCAACGAGATTTCCACTTGACATCTGACTCTTAGCCCGTACATAGCGAACATACCTTTCTTTTACTACGTGATGTCCACTTAACATCTGACAATTAACCCACAAGGGGCAATAACATATCCTACACATTACCTTTGAGATGTCCACTTAACATCCGATTCATAGCCCACATGGGGCAATCACACGTACCACATGGCTCAAACAGGGCAAATACCTACCTAAATAATTTTTTTCCACATCTCAAGGTATCCCTGTTGACATCTGAACCTAAGCCCACACGGGGAGAACTTATTTCAAAAGTCCTACCTTACCAAATCTTCAAGGGTATATGCCTAATACCTGAACTATTTACCCACGTGGGGCAATGATTCATGCATCACCACATACACTCAAATACGATGACCACATGGGCATTCGAAACTCTGCCTTAATTGGGTAAAATAACCAAATCATTCAATAGATACATACGGTGGTTATTTAAATTTTATTCAATTTCATCAAGGTATATCGCACTACTTAACCGAAATAATTTTAACCCCCTCATTCCATGAGATCTAATCATAGAATGAAATCTCAAAACATTAACCTATTACCAAATGGGTAACTTGGTCATCTCACTTACACCAATCATATTACGATGTCACACAGACACCGTACACATCTCAAATCCAACCCCAGGTGCTGGATTTTCATTTCCATATGTTTTCATTTTTACTTAATAACTAACCTATTTGTTTCAAATGGATTGACAAACATATTATTTATTTCGCACCATGGCACATTAACCCTTTGTGAATGCAACCATAAAATTTACATCTCACGCATTTTTCCATAAATCGCATCATGAATCTTACATGCATGGTCCGATCTTTTACTTGTATATTTAAGGGGTTTGGAAAAGGCCTACTCGCGGCCTAGTCCACATTTCTCCAATAGTGGCCAATCTGGAGGGGGTTCCGTACACTGACTCAAGTGAGGACTCAATTCCCGATTCAGATTTAGTTCAACGCACATCTTTTAATCTCGATAGCATAGCATGGCCAATCCACAAGAAGAATGTGTGGGGGAGGATCACCCTTTCCTTACGGGATAAAACTCTCAGCAGACACATTAGCCATTGGTGAGCGTCGAGATTGTAGCTGCATTAACAGCCTTTGCAAAAAGTGAACAACTAGCATCGCTTATTCGCCAGCATACTGAGAGGGTTCATGATGTGGTCTCCAACTTGGGGCTACCCTCAATAACAGTGGTCCGACTAGTACACCTAGAACAGGGGACCTTCCACCTCTCATACGGTGCACCCAGCTACTACGACCTTTTACCAGTTCGGGGTAGGATAGAGTCAGCTGAACCAGAATCAAGCTTAGATTGGGCAGCCAAGATATAACTTTGCCAATCCTTCCCAGAATCAATTCTTTCCGGGATAACTTGGGCAGCCAGTGCTCGCACCAAGGAACAGCTTATTCCCAGTTGGAGTACGTCAATTTCCTCATAATTCTGGGCACCTCGACTACCCAATTATGTGGCATTTCACCAAGAGCAATATAGCTCTTATCCATGAACAAGGAACGCCATCCTCCAACAACAAGGAATGGCGAAATTATGGGAAGAGTTATTAGCCACTCACGAAGGCTATCTCATAAATCCATACTCGGTGCAACTGACAATCAAGGATAAAGATAGCTTGCCCCCAAACTTTGCAATGTCACAGTTTGTAAAGTATGTGGGATCTGGCGACCCGTGCTCAATTAACGCATTATCAGACGGTGATGAGAGCATTAAGGGTCAGCGAATGGATGATGGCTAAGCTCTTTATCATCACCTTGGGCCACCCAGTCAATGAATGGTTCAGCCACCTTCCGCTGGACATAATCACTAATTGGAATAGCCTTGCTCAGGCTATGATGGGGCATTATGGTTTCAACACTCAAATGGAAACCACGATGCAACATTGGAGGCTATACAGCAAGAGCAGGGCGAGAGTGTCAAATCTTACTATGCGCATTGGATGGCCACACAGGTCAGGCTTTGAGCTCGCTTAACTCTACCAGAGATGATAACCAAGATTCTGGATGGTGCACTGCCATCTTACAGAAACAAGTTTGGGTCGGACGTCTTTTCAAGCTATTAAGAAGTGTTTGAGAAGGCTGATAGATTGGAGCATTTTGAATCCATGGACACATCTGAGGGGCACTAGTACCAAAAGATAACCAATGGATGATGGTGTAATAAATTAGCTTCTAGCTACTTTTCCCACAAGGCTTTTGAATTTTTGAATAAATTGAACTTTGTTTACTTTCTTGATATTCTATTGATGATGTCACTCATTCTCATAAGCATATGCATAATGTTTTTAGCACATGTGACACATCATGTCATGAAATTAATTTGGGTATAAATGGATTCCTCAATGTTACAATAAGTTCAAATGATTTGACTCTTGAGAGAAAAAGAGAGACAAACACATGTACTTAGATTACGTGTGATAGCATTTGCTTCATCCTACAAAGACGTAAGATTGGCAAACAAATCCCCAAGCACGAAACATCTACTGACTACTAAATCACTCAAACAAAGGTTAAAATGATCAAAGTCATAGACATACTAAGCGGCTGACACAATGTCAAAGACACAAAGAAGGAGTCAGATTGTTGAACACATCCACAACTCCATCACACGGCTCACTAACACTTATGGGCCGATCATTACATTGTAGAGGGAACATCATTGAATGAAAATCATTCACCATAGATGAATCAAGCTATCAAATCTGATCTCCGACATATCACCTATCATTGGAAAACAATTGAACTCAAAAGGATACGCTGATGATCAAGACTCATCATCACATATACCTCAAGCTTGCAAAGCAGCATGAGCACCAATCATTTAGAAATGCTGAACAAGACAATTATTAAAGTCTTAGACATGGATGATAACTAATCTATCAGTCAAATCAACCATGACTGGCACAATTGCTATTACTCATTGGTGAAAGAAATAGATTGATAAAATCCAGTACCAATAAAAAAAATAAATTAGCCTATAAATTAACACTCTGTTAGTTGAGTAAAAATTATGGCCTCTTTTCAAAATAGAAAAAGAAAAATCCGCTGAGTTGAAACCTCGAAAAGGGCTGCTCAGGCAAAACTTAGGACATCGAGAGAACCACATTGGTTAGAAAACCTGAGAGGGCTAATCGATGGTAGGAGTCAAATCATTTGAAATATTTATACCCCTGTTAAGTTCATCAATGAATTGTCATTTTTGTTGAAGTTTTATACATATGCTTATCTTGATTGCTTGCATGCCAACGGTAGAATATCGCAAGTAAACATCCAAAAAATAAAAAAGTAAAAATGAAAGAAAGAAAAATGAGTCTACTGGATTGAAAACTTGAAAGCTGTCCAGGCAAAAATTAAGACAATGTTCGATAGATTGAAAACCCGTAAGGGCGGTCTATGCAAAAATTAGGACCAAAAAAATATAAAATTCATCATCTCCTCCTCAGAACGGCACGTGACATCATATACCTCCAACACTTCAGGTAAATAGCTTCTAAGAAATCATTGCTAACACAATGTAGGATCAATGACTCATCTAGATCTTCCTCCAACCAGATTCAGGCTCTGAACTCGAATCTGATTCAACGAAACCATGGTCATCGTTTTGAGGAAGTTATCCATGGAATCCCCAATGAGACAAATCCTAGGGGCACCCATGCACCAGCATAAGAAGGCTCTCCAGTGAATGAAGCTCGCAACACTTACAACAAATGAACATACATCATATGATAAATATTGTTCATGCATAAAATCATACATACATTACATACACATCACGTCATTTATAGGAAACTCCACCTCCACCTGAGGAAACTGCAAACACCAAGAAAGAAGATGGCCCACTCAAGCCTAAAGTCAACATTACAACATCACAAAAGCCTCCTAAAATAACCGAGTAGTTTTCAGGACATCCCCGAATTTCCATTAAACTCATTTATTCATCACGTTTTAATTTTTGATGAAGGGGTAAAAATTTTTGCTTCACATAAACTCAATCAAATAATTAAAACATTCTTCATAAAATGTACTAACATTACACTTCTTCTCTGATTTGTCACAAGGAAACAAGTAAACATCCTACTAAGGAAATTCAAAATACAACCAAAGAAGGAAATGGTTATCTCAATGATTGAAGAAAGAAACAGTCTCATCCACCAACCGAAAAAAGAAATGGTTGGATATCCCTCCACCAGGGTCGCCTTTAAAATGGATTCAGGCACCCATCTCTGGCAACTCCAACAACTCACAAGGGGCGCACGATGATCGTAGCTAAAGAAGGAAATGTTTACCAACTATTAAAGGGATACCGTAGAAAGAAACGGTTAACCCGCCCGCAGGGGGCAACAAGCACCAAGGGATTCCAAAGAAAGAAACGGGCAATCTTGTGATGACACGGTGCTAGAAAGGAAGGCCCACTTCATCACCAATCGAGGGCAAAGAAGTCACCAACCACACCGGCCAGGTATATTCTCAATCTCTCCACTCCATTTTGTGTGACCAGTGACTATCACACAAGGGGCAGCTGTGAGCACCGGATTTTGTACCAGCTCGCGTGTTCAATGATGATGGCTTTTCGGGATTTTTTTATCCTTGAATCACATAGTTTTCGATTATCTGGAGAGCTTCGAATGGGAGTATTCCTCGTCCCCAATTTATTTTAAGGACTTAAATTATTTTTAAGACTTTTATAGAAAATTAGATTTTAGTGAAAATTAATTTATTGAAAATATTTTTAAAAATTCAATTTAAAAAAATAAAATTTAAAAAATCGAGGAGCCACGGAATCGTCTTGTGAGACATCTAGCGAGGCTTGCCAGAATTCCGGTTAGGGTCCCCCTTGTCGGAAATTAAAGTTGTTTCCTTTAGGATTTTTCGGGATTTTCGCCTATAAATATCGGGAAATTTTCTGTATTCCGGACCTAGAAATTTTTAGAGAAAAAAATTCTATTTTCACGAGAAAGAAAAACAAGAAAAATTACAAAAATAATTTCTTTCAAAAATTCTTTGAATAATTCGGATCTAAAACACATTTGGATTCCTAAACTTTATGATTTTCAAGTCGACCTTCTCCCATCTCTTTTTTCTTCAAAAATCCTCAGATATTCTTGGGTCTAAAATAAATTTAGAACCCGAGTCTAATTATCTTTTGGATAAATAAATATTTTTTTCCATACCAAACCACGATTAAAAAATGAACGAGGAATGCTCCCAGGGATCCTAGAGCTACTTCATCTCATGCTTCCTATGTTATTTTACATGTCAACCAAGGAATATTTTTTACTCTCTTTTACTGTAAATACTAATGTAATATTTCTTCTCCTTATTTTATATTTCTTTTAATTTATGAAAATATATGTTAGAATACCCAAATGAAGGGAATTATAATTATTCCTAGATAACAAACCTCACATCATGCCATGTGAGCACTTTCATTAAATAAAAATGACCAACATGTTTTAAATAAAATGAATCATTTTATTTATAAACAAGAATTTTCAATGATCGATATTTTTAATTAGGCCACACGGGTCTTGCCAAAATCAAATCAAGCATACGTGTGAATATTCTTGTTTTATTATATACCCTGTGCTAATCCGTGTGGATGCAGGTTAGATGTATGCATAGGTTTTATTTTCCTTTGGGTATTGCATTTTAATTATTTTAACGAAATGTAATTAATACATTAGGCGGGCGGTTGCATCTCCTGTGGTTATGTAATTTTTAATCTTTACTTTTCCGCATTTATTTACTGCTTTATGTATGGATTTACTACTTTCCGCATACATGTTAAATCATACATTATAATTCGAAAATGACATAAGTGCGAATATGCAAAATTAAGAAATACGATTTTTATAGATGTAATATAATGTGATCCAATAAGAAATAAGCAACTTATTCCAAACTTGAATCTCTGTGTCTTAGTGGGCTATCCCCCGGTTATTAAGCCTCACAGGACTTTAATTCCTGGAAAGAGCTAATCTAGGTGGTGACTCTACACTAAGAGATGGTGGATTCAGGTTTGACCGATCTAAAATGTTTTCGCTTTCTCTGTCAGACCTTTATGGGTCCTCGACCTGGTACATTTTCATTTTCAACAAAAATACCTCGGTGGACCGCGCCTCTCATTCCTAGTGCGCTCTCAACCCATCACTCCATGTCGTCCGCTCACATATGTTATGAAGGCACATTCCTTAAGGTGACGAGACCTCAAGCGTCTTTAAGGTTGATGAATACCGATAGGGTATTTCATGATGCTTTAGGTTCATTCATGATGTCATGATACTTCATGAGCACTCTAAAACCTTAAACTAATAAAAGAACGATAAAACAAAATGATTTTATGATTCCTAAAGAATTTTCGAACCCTCATGAAGCGATGATATGATATACCAACCTTTGGGTATGTAGGTCGAGAAAAATCAATGTGATTTCTCTAAGTATGAACTTTAATGGAATTAATGGAGTGATCTTGTTTACCTTGAAACAAGAGGGTAAAGGGTGGTAAGCCTTACCACGGTGACATCCTTATGTCGCGACTAAATAACAACTTTATTTTCGGGTAAGACAATGTGTTATACCCTTATGATAAATAAATAAATGAATGAATTATTTAATGTTGATGTTTATTTGCTATCGCCAATGTGATGAAATGAATGAGTTGAGTACATGACTCAAGTTCGGTAGAGTGTCAAATGCCTATGAAGCATCGTGAATGTTGGGATATGACATGTTGATGCGTTCCCTAAATCGACGTGACCTCGAGCATCTTTATGAATAAAGAATACCATTAGGGTATATCATGATGTTTTTGGGTTTATTCATGGTGACATGGTGCTTCATGAGTGTTCTAAAACCTTAAACTACTAAAAGAATGAGTGTGTGTGTGTGTGTGTGTGTAAATTAGTGTCTGCACAAAAGAACGTGGTTAGTGTGATATACATGGTGTGAGATGTTGATTTATTTGCATATGTAATGGATGAAAAAGCGATTAACACATAGCACGTGGCATGCACGCAATTATACAATTCTTCCAACCATACGCCTCTCACAGAATAAAGGGTTCGGTTTCTAAATCTAAGCTTAGGTCATCTTGACACCATAAGGGTGCCAAGGAGTGAACCTGCACAATGCACATAGAGATGTTTTGGTGTACCTAGGGGGAAGTTACTACGGCGATGCTATATGAGTTCGGCCATAAGGTTGTTGATGTAGAAGGTTCTTATTGCATTACGATACACTCCAAGCCTCTCCCCAAATAGGTGCAAACGAGGGAGGTACATGCGATATGGAAACAAGTGATCTACACACTAGGTATCCTCGATCCCCATGAGGTCACAAGTGATACTTTCATGGCTTTATGGGGAAAATAAGGCTCCCTAATCTTAATGGCCAACCCGTCTAATGCATATGCTTTTGTTTAAAATATTTAAAGGTGGAAAAAACTCATTTAATGACTTTTCAGTACCCATCAAAATCTTTTAAACTTTTAAGTTTAAAAAAGAAAATGATCCCCAACGGAGTCGCCATTATGAGCGGACGATGTTTTGGACCAGCGCAGTCGTTGTGAGGTGCCGGCCTTATGAGATGGGGCATGGGGGTTTTATGAAAACATGAAATGAGAAAAAAAAATTTGAAAGACTCGAGGCCTAAACCTCTCACCTACGTTGCTACAGAGTCGCCACCAAGATCAAGTCTTCTGGGTAATTCAGTACAACCTAGATCCGTTAAGCCTAAACCGCACCGTAGTAAAGAGATTTGGGTCAGGATGAGTTACCTACTTCGTCGTTATTTAAGTTTTAATTACAAGCAAACAACCACCTTTAAGACATTTCGATTTATTCATGGTCATATTCGGTTTATATTGGAGTTAGACATACACATGCGGAAAGCGATAAATAAAGCGGTAAAAATTAAAGAAAGTAACAAATAAAGTAAATAAAAAGCTTCTAACCTAAAGGGGGGTAGGGTGAATAATAATACAAAGCGGGGGTAATATACAACTGATCGTAAATACAAATGATCTACAAATACATTATATTTACAATTGCGATATCCGAGGGAAAAATAAAACCTAAAATAAATCTAACCTAGACTATCTCCATCCACAAAGGTTAGCATGAGATATATATCACAACATCATGGCACAGTTAGTTATCCAAATAAGATGCAATTAGTCATGCGAATAAGTTAGATTAGGGTGAATCGCGTGCGAATTGATTTAAAAAGGGGAATTCGGGTTCCCCGCGCTTTTATCGAAAAATAATTGATTTTAGACTCGATTTACCAATTTTATTGATTAAGATTTAATAATGGCATAAATGTGGTCGGTTATCGGGGAAAAATGGATTTCCCGTCGTGTGGGGCCTAAAACAGAAATAAAAAGCAGGAAAATACACAAACTAGGCCGAAACTACAAAAACAATAGAAAATAAAAAAAATAGAATCACGTCAAAGAGTCTCCAAAGCTCAAAATCTTACCCCTCCTATGTGAACTCGCAAGTTTTAGAGCTAGAATCGTCGAAAAACGAGATCCCGAAGTCTTTTTGAAGTCGATTTGGTCAAAAAAGGAAAAAAAAAAAGTTTTTTAGTGAAGGGAATAGGAAATCCGAGAGTTAGATTTTCAATTTCTAACTCAAACCCGAAAGGAGGAGACAGTTTCAGAGAAAAAGCATAAAAAAATGAATGTAGGGATTTTCCTAACTTTTTCCCAAAAAGTGCCAATTTTCTCTCTATATAATTTTCTCATGCTAGAATAATTTCCCAAAAAAATATAAATCCTGCAAAAATTCTAATTTTTTAGTTTATATAGGGGTAGATAAAAAAAGTAAATATGTGAGGAATGAGGGGTATTTTTGAGACAAAAAAAAAAGTTAAGGGAAAAAAGGATATAAAAATGTGGAGTAGGTAGCAAGAAAGTCGGTACCTACCCATTTAGACAGGCCAGTACTGGTCCAAAATGGACCGGTCCCGGTCACCCAAAAGGCCGGGACTGGCCCAACAGGCAAGCCAGTCCTGGAGTACCAGCCCATACCAGGCTAATCTGAAAATTGGACCGGTTTGGGCCAGTTCGACCGAGAGGGGTGGTTAAATTACGTATATATTTTTTAAAATTTTAATTCTCATTATTTTTTTAATTAATTTAATTATTTAACTATTTTTTGGACTTTTTTATTATTTTTTTTGTTGATTTTGGATTAGTTTTGAACGGTTTTGGCTTGGTTTCAGCCTTCAAAAGATCAAAGATCTCCTCTGAACGCCTTGTAACCTGAAAGCGGATCACTAAAAAAAGAGACAAGTGAAAATATTTCTCATTATCGCTTCACGAGAGGGACCAAGAATCTCATGCTCACACTCCTTCCAAGATATTAGAATTCATGGTTCCCAATAATGGTGCAGAATATGAGGCTTGCTTATTCGGATAAACATCGATCCTTACTAGTCTTAGAGGTAAGAGAACAAAAGTCATCGACGATTCTGCACTAGTCATCAGACAAGTAGTGGGAGATTTGGAAATCAAGAAAGATTCCCTTAAGCAATATCTTGATGCTATATGGACCAATGCCACCTTGTTCGAGAAATATGAATTTATACATGTTTTACGGGGGAAATGCAGACTCCATGGCTACTTTAAGATCCATGTGGGAATGTCCCCAAATCAGCCAATTAAGCTTGTTGTGATGGAAACCTCTAAGATCTCTATCTGCCTCAACGTAATAAATAATCTGGTAACTAAGAAATCACTATCGTATAAGGACATCATCCAATACCTCGAAACAGGAATGTACCCTTTTGAAGCAAGTAATTCAGACATAGCTACATTTAAATTATTAGCTATATAATTTTTATTGGTGAATGGTTAGTTGCACAGTAAGTCCACAAAAGAACTGACACTTAAATGCTTGAGTCAAAATGAATTAGATAAAATAATGAAAGAGGTACATGCATGATCCTGTGACCCCCACATGAATGGGTAATGTTAGCTAAGAAAATTCAATGAATGAATTACTTCTGGTTATGTATGATAGCCGATTATGTGAAAGAAGCAAAAAGATGTCACGAATTCATATACACGGTAACCTAAACCATCTCCCTCCTATAAAGCTGCTAAACTTAATCACTCTGTGACCATTATCAACCTATGGCATGTTAGATATGATGTATATCCTAGAGATAATTAGGATGATATGTCTTTATTAGTTATCACGTACGAACATTTTTCAGTTTATTATTATTAATCAAAGGTATCTTTGTTTTACATCAATGAATGTTTTTATTGTTGGTATATATTTCTGTTGTGTGTTTGTGTGTGAAATCATTGATATATCTCCACAAAGTTCATGACGTTTCCATAACGTGAGAGTGCAAGGACATTGAGGGGGCAATTTGGGTTAAGAACTACTCATTTGTGTAATTATGAAAAATTCAGAATGTCCATAGTCATAGTTTCATTGAGACTAGATGTTAATGAAGCGTACATACTAGCATGCATAGGCTTACTCCTTGATTAGATCTAATAAGCTGAACTCATGAGCTGAAAGTGGTACCTCATGGATGTATTCAGAAAGATACATTGGAGACTACTATAAAGCAGACATTTGGAAATAGTTATATCCATTTGTTAGTGTCATGTCTTATTGTAGGAGCAATATAAGTATCTTTAGACTTGAGAATCTAGTTGCCTTGTATAGAAGTTGACATGCTTTAGATCATTCTTAAGCATTACCTATAGATAGGATGATACATGTGACTTCAGGTATAAAATTAATTGTTCGTAGGTAAGCTGAGCAGTCAAGATGTGACCCATCCCTCTTGATATAGTAATATAACTGGAGTTGAACCTTAGGACCTCTTGCTAAAGTGGCACACTCTTAAACCTTTGATCATAGTATGTGGTTGGTAGAACGAGTTTCTAGTCAAACACATTATATAAGGTGAGTGGTGTACATCGTGAACAAGTCTAACTTTAGGATAGCTACCATTGTTAAATAAGCTAACACTTTATCAGACCTCAATAAACCACTCGGTACTTAACATGATGCAAGGAAGGTATTGTAATGGTTACTACTGTATATCAAAATCAAGTCACAAGCACGTGACGTTCCAAATATCAGGGGATCATACACCTTTACTAGAAAGCCAATTGGATCGTCTAGAGTCATCAGGTTCCATAATGGTTGGAAACATCAAGCTTAACAGTTTCCGGGGAAACCAAGGTTAGTGTGAGCACAGGATTTTGTACCAGCTAGCGCATTCAACGATGATGGCTTTTCAGGATATTTATCCTCGAATCACACGATTTTCGACCGTCCAACGATCTTTAAATGGGAATTCTCCTCGTTAAAAATAATGTTTGAGACCCAAAATAAATATTTAAAGGCTTATAATATTTTTAAGGGTCCAAAATAATTTAATTAGGCTACTTGTATATATATGTATGTATATA
>CATIWQ010704328.1:0-11640 GCA_949673415.1 Euphorbia schlechtendalii
TGGACATGGTGTTGCAAATATGTTAAAAGTGTTATAAGAAAAGTGTTGCGAAAAAACAACGAAAGTGTTACGAAAAAAACTAACAGACGTTAACGTTGACGGCGACGGGTACTTTTTGCAATACAACAAAAGGTGTTGCAACTACTAAAAAAGTGTTGCGAAAAGTCACTTGTCGTAACACATTTCTTAGTGTTGCGGAAAAAAAGAAAATGTGTTGCGAAAATGACTTTTCGCAAAGGAAGCATTACCAACGACTAAAAGTGTTGCGACAAGTGCTTTTGCAACACTTTTAGCACTTTAGGAAACATTTTTTCGTTGTTGCGACAGGCCATCTATGGCGTAGTGGTTTGAGGATACTGGTACTGCTACTGCAATAAGACATGATACCAACACATAGATATAGTTATTTCTGAGTATCTGTCTTATAGCGATCTCCAATGTATTACACGAATACATTCATGTGTTAACTCAAGGTCCCACCTTCAGCTCGTGAGATCTGTTTCTTGGATCTAATCCAAGGAGCAAGCCTACAAATGCTAGTCTGTCCGTTCCATTGATGTCCAATCTCAATGAAACTATGACTAGGGATATTTATTCGCAATGTTTTGACTCTACTGACTCTGAGAGTTTATATTTTATAAAGAAGCCAAAAACCTTGTCTCCCACTTTCCTACCGATAAGATAAGAGTTCAAAATACGAACAGGTGTTGTCAATACCGCTTATCTAAATAGAAAAATAGTGACCACTACAAGTATACAGTTATGATGTAGTTTTAAAAGATATCAATCCCACAAGGAAGGAACCAGTTCTAAAGATCAACAATTAGAACGAAAGAAAAGAAAATAATGTAATTTACTTTGGAGGATTGGAATGATGGATGGATAGATAAATGTATGAAATATTAGAGAAGATAAAAAGTATATAGATATTTCCTACGAACAAATATAGAAAAGAAAACATGCAAAATCATCAAAGATATTAAATACACTAGATTAATTTAACAGATTCGGTTTTAGACACTCAGATATTCAATTATTCACCGGAGAGCAACACATGAAATGACTTTTCTAAATCTAGTACAAAAGAATTAAGATGATTATATAAACCTAGACAATAATATCACTATGCTTAGTAAGGGTCGCTCTCACATAGCCATTTTTAGCATGTTACCATTCCAAAAATGTTGGCTCACTAAACAGCATTATAATCACAGATCCAGTGATTATACATAATCTCGTTAACCCCAAAACTACTATTAAAGTTAACTCAAAAGCATATGACTTGATTGATATAAATTACTCAACACGAAATACACATTATAACACAGACATATCATAAACTTTGAAATAGAAAGTATAAGTAGAAAGTAAAGCAAATTTGTAAGGTATGCAAGTGAAAGCTAAAGTTGATCAAACCATATCCACTCTTTAATGGGAGTCGTCAATTCCCATAATTTCTGCTTCTACTTTGAATTCGGTCTCGACTCGTACAGAACCTCTACTAGGATGCTATTCTTTGTGATTGGTTGAATTTGTTTGATCTTATCCATAATGGAAAGGCACCTTTTCATGATTGGTTGAATTCCAAAAGGTGTCTTTTCATTTGGTAGTTGATGGCGGTTGATCGTTCCTATCCGGCGGTTGAAAGAAGAGAAGAGTTTACCAAAAAACTGTCAAGGTCACGACCATGAATGATTGTCGTGACTGTGAATACTTGGTTAGCAACTTTCTGTTGTGAAAGTTAACAAGTTGCGACTGTGATATGTGTGTCACGATCATGACATGCCTTATTTCACAAGATTCCTCTTTGCTATTTTTACCGATCTTTGACATCTTCGATCCTTTGCCAAATCCTTAAGATCCACGTATTGTTTTGCACCTTTTTCACTCTTTTTTCATAGATTTCCAACTTTAATCATTTTACTTCCAAGATTTACCTAGCACCTGCATTTGTATAAAAAAAATAACTACATACTACATGAAATCTTTTATATGAAGTATAAAAATGACTTAAACTATAGTGTTTAATGTATAAAATTATCATGATAATAAGTGTAACTATACAGTTATCAATATTTAGACTATTATAGTAAAACGTATGTCTAGTTCTCACACCAAATAGCTCCCACTATATCCTCGCACTTTTACTGTATGAAGTAGTCATGAACTTTGTCTCATCAATACGCATATACATATTTAATACTATACATATATGATACCAGTGAGATACATAAATAAACAGAAAGCATTGATAAGCAACAAATATGCCTTAATTATTATCAATAATAATTTGAAACTATTTGTACATTATAGGTAATAAAGATATATCGCTCTAATTTCCTCTAGGGCATAAATCATGTCTAACAATCTCCCACTTACACTAGAGCCAATTGCCCATGTGCCTCATGCCATACTCGTTAACATGCTAGTCATGTTTAACTTGAGTTAATGGCTTAGTTAGTCCATCTGCTAGATTCTGATCCGTCAGGATGTATTCTAAACTTATATCTTTTCTAGCTGCCATCTCTTGAAAAAGATAGTACTTTCTATGTATATGTTCGAATATGTGACAAGACCATGGTTTCTTTGCCTGAGCAATAGCCCCATTGTTATCGCAATAAAATGCTATTGGATTTACAATGTTGGATAGCACACCGAGATCACCAATAAATCCCTTAAGCCAGATAGTTAGCTTAGCTGCTTCAGAAGCAGCTAAATACTCACATTTTGTGGTTGAATCGGTAGTCGTATCATATTTGAAACTTTTCCAAACAACTGCCCTCCGTTTAACATAAATACATAACCTGACTAGGACTTATAATCATCCCTGTCATACTGAAAACTCACGTCGGTGCATCCCTTCAAAGTGAAATCACCTTCTCCATATACTAAAAATATATCCTTAGTCCTACATAAGTAGTTAAGGATAGTTTTAACGGCCATCCAGTGCTTCTCACCTGGGTCAGATTGAAATCTGCTCATGACGCTCAACGCATGTGAGATGTCAGACAGAGTGCATACCATAACATACATGATGGAACTTATCGTTGAGGCATAGGGTATTCCATTCATGCATAGTTCCCCTCTATGTTCTCAGACACGTAGATTTAGAAAGGTTAATCTAATGAGACATAGGGAGATAACCCTTTCTTGACTGCTCAAGGTTAAATCTAGCCAAAACCTTGTCTATGTAAATACTTTACAAAAGACCTAGCATTCTTCTGGATCTATCTCGGTAAATTTTTATACCGAGTATAAAAGCTGCTTCTCCAAGGTCTTTCATGGAGAACTTCTTTGAAAACTATGACTTAACTATCTAAAGAAAAGGAATATTGTTTCCTATTAATAATATGTCATCGACATATAATACAAGGAAAATGATCACACTCCCACTAGCCTTCTTATATATACAAGGCTCATTAGCGTTTTACACAAAACCAATTTCTTGGATTGTCTCATGAAACCTAATATTCCAACTCCTCGATGCTTGCTTAAGTCCATAAATGGACTTCTACAACTTGTATACCTTTGAGTCATCCTTGGATGTAAAACCCTCGGGTTGTGCCTTAAACACATCCCTATCCAGATTCCCATTAAGGACTGTTGTCTTCACATCGATCTACCAAATCTCATAATCATAATGAGCGGTGATGGAAAAGAGTATCCTGATAGACTTCAGCATGGCCACCGCCAAAAAGGTTTCATCATGGTCAATGCCTTCTTTTTTACTGTACCCTTTTGCAACTAGCCTTGCTTTATGGGTAGCTATGTTACCGTCCATATCAGTTTTCTTCTTGAAAACCCATTTGCATCCTATGGGCTTGATCCCAGTTAGAGCATCAATCAAGCTCTAGACTTGATTTTCGTACATGGTGTCCATCTCCGACCTCATGGTTGTAAGCCATTTATCGAATTCTAAGCCTTCTAGAAGATTTCTAGGTCTTTCTCAAAGTACATACATAGACAATGCTTTGGCTAGATTTAACCTTGAGCAATCAAGAAAGTGTTATCTCCCAATGTCTCATGGGATTAACCTTTCTAAATATGAGTGTTCGAGAATACAAGAGGAGAGATTGTGTATGAATAGAATACCCTATGCCTCAACGATAAGATCCACAATAGATGCTATGGTATGCACTCGGTCTGATGTCTCACATGTGTTGAGTGTCACGAGTTGATTTCAATTTGATCCAGGTAAGAAGCATTGAATGGCTATTAAAACTATCGTTAAGTAGTTAAGTAGGACTAAGGATATGTTTTTGACATATGGAGAAGGTGATCTCTCTGTGATGGGATACACTAATGCGAGTTTTCAGTCTAACAGGGACGATTACCAATCCCAATCATGATATGTGTTTATATTAATTGAGGGTAGTTGTTTGGAAAAGTTTCAAACAGGATACGACTGCCGATTCAACCACTGAATCTGAGTATATAGTTGTTTCAGAAGCATCTAAGCAAGTTATCTAGCTTAAGAGATTTATTGGTGAACTCAATGTGGTGTCCAGCATTGTAAATCCAATAGCGGTCTATTGTAATAACAATAGGGCTATTGCTAAGGTAAAGGAACCACGGTCTCGTCAAAGAAATGGACATGTACTCAGAAAATACCATCTCATTTAGGAGATGGTAACTAGAAAGGATATAAGCATAGAATACATACCCACGGATCATAATATAGTAGATGGGCTAGCGAAGCCATTGACTCAGGTTAAGCATAAACTAGCATGTTAATGAATATTGCATGAAGCACATGGGAAATTAGCTCTAGTGTAAGTGGGAGATCGTTAGACATGATGTATGCCTTAGAAGCAATAAGGGCGATATATCTTAATTAGTTATAATGTACAAACGGTTTCAAATTATTATTAATAATAACAAAGGCATCGTTATTATTTACCAGTGTTTGTTTAAATTATGCTGGTATCATATATATGTGTTATTATATATGTGCATTGATAAGACAAAGTCCGTGACTACTTCATAGCTTGAAAGTGCAAGGACATAGTGGGAGCTATGTGGTGTGAGAACTACACACACGTGTTATAATGAATAATCTAAATATCCCTAGTTATAGTTTCATTGAGACTGGACATCAATGAAGCAGACAGAATAGCATGTGTAGGCTTACTCCTTGGATTAGATCTAAGCAGCCGATCTCACAAGCTGAAGGTGGTACCTTGAGTTAACACATAAATGTATTTATGTAATACATTGGAGACTGCTATAAGATAAACACTCAGAAGTAACTATATCCATGTGTTGGTGTTATGTCGTATTGCAATAACAGTATAAGTATCTTCAGACCTGAAATACTGGTTACCTTGTGCAGGAGTTGATATGCTTTGGGTCTTACTTATTCATACCCTGGCGATCGGGATGATATGGATGATTACGGGTATAGTGATGATCACTCGTTGGTAAGCCAAGTAGTCAAGATGAGATCCATCGCTCTTGGTATAGCGATACAATGAGAAATGTACCTTAAGGCCTCTTATTGAAGTGACACAATCACAAACCTCTTATCAGAGTATAAGATTGATAGATAGGGTTGTAGTAAATCTTAAAACATTATGGCAAGTGGTGTTCTTCGTGAACAAGTCTAATTCTATGATAGCTATGGCAATTACATAAGCTAACACTTAATTCGAGCTCAATAAATTGGATGGTACTTAACCTGATGGAAGGAGTGTATTGTATTGGTTGCTATTGCAGAACTGGATTTAGTCACAAGCATGTGACGTTTCGAGTATCGAGGGATCATACGCATATGCTAGAAAGCCCATTTGATCATTTAGAGTTATCGGGTTCCATATCGGTCTGGAACATTAAGCTAAAGGTTCCCGAATGGGAAGCTAAGTTTAGGTTAACCTCTAGCAGCTTCATACTTTGAGATCCTATGGGGTCTTACACTCTGGGTCTTGACCAGACTAAGTAAAGAACTTATAGACTGGGTCTATACCGAGAATATTAAGGATGTCGAAATCATTGGATGAATTATTAATTGATTGGACTAGATTAATGAATTAAAGGATTAATGGAGAATTTTGGGAAAAATTGCACGGGATTTTTCCCATTATGAGTGGGCACGCGAACATGGGTTGTTCGCCGGTGTGGCCTACGTGGATGTCCCGCGAGTAAAAATTGCTCGTAGGCCACTAGCATGCGCTGGTATTGGGCTAGCAAAATGCAAGCTGAGCTAGCGGGACAATGCAAGCCCGCAAGGGCTTACCTTGTGCGGCTGTAACACAGCTTACGTAGGTAGGCTGTGGGTGGGTTAACCCACGGATCCTAGGAATCTGAGTGGATGACTAGCTTGTGGGATAGGGTTTTCCCTATCCCACATTGGAAAAAAGGGGAGCTTTCAGCTCCCCTTCTTCTCCTCATATATAGCTGCCCCCTTTCTCCTTTTTCATACACTTCAGCTCAGCCTTCCTTTTGAGTTTGACATCTTTTCTTCACGAGATTTTTGTGAGATTCTCCACGAGTTTCTCCAATGTCGGAAGAATTGTTTTGAAGGCTTATTCATTTTTTAAGAGAGCCTTCTTCGTAATATTTTTGGGTTGGTCTTCGAGCGGTCAAGCAGCTGCTGTCTACCAACGGGTTCATCTTTGATGGGAGATTTGGTTAGTGAAGACTTGCGTGGATTAATCATAGAGGCTATCCTAAATTGGAAGCTAGTGCTAACGGAGCTCTGTCGAATTGCATTAAGGGAATGCCGCACTAAAGGAAGGCAAACATCAACTGGTAATGCTCTTTACTTAGATTCCATGTATCTTTTATAAATTTTGTGAACCTATATGCATCTATAAAACATTTCAACTTAGATTATATCAATCATGGCATGCTTAGGAGATCCTTTAGGGTTAATTTTAAGTTTTGAAATTCCACCTTGCAACTTTCCATGTTCAATTACTGTCTTAATTAACCAGCAATATTGACATGCTTCATTCTTCCATGTTGAACTGAATTCTTGGATAGGTCAATTACGTTTTTATTATCACACATAACTTCAAGGCATTTTGACTTTATACCATAATCTACCAGTTGCTACTTAATCCATAGCAGTTGTGCGTAGACAACTTCCTGCCGCCATGTACTCAGCTTCAACTGTACTCAAAGCAACAGAAGTTTGCTTCTTTCTATACCATGAGACAAAGCTTTCTCCAAGAAAATGGCATCCTCATGTGGTGCTTTTCCTATCGAGCTTGTCTCTGCCATAATCAACATCTATGAATCCTCTAGTTTTGAAATTTGAGCTGTTGGAATTTCTGAATGCTGGGATTATTTTGATAAAATTTCAGCTCTTAAGAAATTCGAGGTGATTTACCAAGTTTGAATGTCTACTTCAGTCTTATATTTATACTTGAAGTTCTTGGAAGCAACCATTGCAAACTTTTCGTCCTAACTTGTCTTCAATTTCTCTTCTCTTTATAGCTTTCAAATTTGTCCGTTTGAAATAAATTCCAAGATGTTTAGAGACACAGAATTTGAACATTGAAACGTGAGATTAATCTATTAATCTTGATGCTTTCTTCAAGCAATTTCGTTCGGATAGAGAGGCACACAAGATGCAACGTAAAAGCTTATGATTTATCTGTTTGCTGACGTTGCAAAGTTGCGCAGAGACACTGAGAAACGGCGCATGTTAGAGGATTCCTTTTGTCTTGGACTTTAGTGAGGATTCTCCAACATTCTGTACTCACACTTTTTCGTTTTGAGGATCACTTGAATATCTTCTTTAATTTCAGCGTTTTTTCTCCTGAAAAGCATCAAAGGAATATTCAATCCCTTACAAACAACGTTAAAAGTATTTGTGTCATAATATTCTCTAAGTGTCAAAGAACTCGGCTTTTATAAAATAAAAGCAATCGTACAAACAAAGTAATACTCAGATCCAGTCAGATTTTCTTACTTTAAGTCATAACTTAATTAAAACTCAGTAAATTGAGTTGTTTTTCCTTAAACAAATTCAAGTGTAACTTGTTTAATTAAGAGTCTACTTAGTACTTAATTAATTTCACCATCCCAGACAGTTTGGTATTTTCAAACCGTTTAAGTACTGTGAAGTACTATTAACTTGTATTCAACAATGTAAAACTGATACTGAACCTTTTAGAACGAAAACCGAACCGAAAACATTGAATTTTCATTTGTTCGATCGGTTATTTCGGTTAGGTTCAGTTTTTAACACCCCTATATATAAGATTGTAATAAAGTATTTTTTAAAAAAATTGAATTGTATGTCATTTTGAAGAAAAAGTTAACACTAACAAAATATTTCAAAGAGTCGATTCTAAAAAATCAACGGTTTATGAGATATATACGTTTGAAAATTCGAAATTTAAACTAAATAGGAGAGAAAAAGTAGTTAGGGAAAATAAAAACAACATAAAAAGGGGTAAAAGTAAAAATAAATCTAATAAAATGATAAAGTGAATAATACTCCATCATTGATGAAAGGAATAAAATCTAATTTATTTTCATCATTTGCTTTAATTTTCCTCTAAATACTCATTCTTTTTTTTAGTAGTCCTCTTACATATTTCATAGTTTATAATAAAACAATTAATAAAGGTATGCAAGTGCTAATCTATCTTTAATTTCTTAATTTTTCATAACAAAATGTGCATTTTATACTATGAAAATAACAAAGTAAATAAGGATATACATGAAAAAAAGATAGGAATAGAATTTTGAAATTTAGATTTTCATGACTAAATTAACTATCACATACATCACGAAAACAAGCTATATGAAGCCCCCATTTCAGAATTGTACAATTGGACAATCATTTCCAAAAGGCCCAACCCATAATTAATCAGATTTAAACGGACAATATATTCAATGAGTTGAAATACTTCCGCAATTTTCTCTAATTCTCTATTTCTATATTCTCTATCAAATTTAATAAACATGTTAACAGAAGTGATTTGATTTTTCACCTTTCTCTTGAAATTATTTTTCTATGTTTTGAAATGAAATAGGGTTTTTAGGGGAATGGGCTCAAAGTGGTATGATATTTACAAATCTGGCCCACCTAGTTTATATTCTCTTCTTTGTGTTTTTAGGTTTCAATATCATCATATTTACGTTATAATACATTACCACTAGACTTCAAGCTTTCGTTCTTTCTTCTGGAATTTTTGATAAATCGAAACCTAATTCTCTCGATTCTGTTCAACAATTACTTTCTTCTCTTCATCTCGAGTTCGATTTTCGTTCTACCAATCATGATTCAGTTGAGAAATTGTTGTTTCCAATATCTTGTCGGAGCTCTCCATTGAGCGTTAATTTCATAAATTCTAAAGGTATTGTTCAAATGAAAACTACTTGTGAGCTTGCTACTCACATTTTGGAGTTTGTTGGGCAATTAATTAAGATATATGCTCTTATCCTCCGTCACCCAACCAAATGTAGTGGTATCTTCTATAATTCTTCCATCAAAATCTTAATTTTGCTGGGAAATGGGTTAGGGTAAGTGCTATTATCCTCTGTCAATTCTTATTCACATTTATAAAATTGATGTTGTTAGGGCGATTGCTAATTTTTCCAATTATATGAACTCGCTTACATATACCATCTATTGTTAATATGTTCTTTTAAGGGAGTCCAATACCTTATAAGTAAGAGCACTGTGTGTTTGAGCATCATGAGTTAGTTAGATATGATTGTAGAATTTAGGCAAATCGAATGCATATATTTGATTTATATGTAAGGTGTACCTAATTGATGCAATTAGAAATATTTGTCAGTTGTACCTAAGTGATGAAATATAATTGCTTTAATGTTAAATTCGTTATTTTAGCAATTGTAGACCTTTTATTCGATGATTGATTTTCAGGTTTGTTTGAGATATTGTTTTGATCTCTAGATTGTTCTTTCTTTGTAGTTGAGTAGCAAAAAATCAAATATATTAAGTTTTAACTTTTGATTATTCGTGACAAATGCAGAATCCTAGAATTTGAGCATTGGGTTTTAATTTTTAACTTTTAGACTATGATTTGTTTGCTATTATGGAAATGGTGGTTAGGGATTTGAGAAAGTGAAGCAAATTTGTTCATTCAACCTGCCTCTGAAAGCAACGCAAGTAGATCATATATGAGCATAATTGTTGGTAAACTAGCCTTTGATTGCAAGTTTATGTGATGAACTTTTGTTTTACTGTTATAATGGTCAGCAAATATGCTCAAAGTTATGTAAACTTTGATATAGTGTACAAATGTCTGATTGCTCAAATGGCTTGGGCTAGTTGTAGTCTCAAGTTGGTTTCATTTTTTTCAAGTTGAATGAGGATTATCTTTGTATATGCAGCAATTTTATATTTTTCTTCTGTATTTTCAGAAATATATAGTAATCTTCTTTAACAATATCTCAATAAGTGGTATGACTAATGCAAATACATTAATGTTAATGGTGCTTTCTGATCCGTCTGAACAAAGGGGAATGAAATTAGTCGAACCAAACATGAATGCAGTCCAACCTCCTGTAGTCGCGCAAGTTAGAACCTCATTAGATGGTCTCGCAAGTGAAATAATCTTAGCCGAACCAAGCAATGTTGCTCCAAAAAAACCAAATGATTTTTGCATTGGCTCATACAAACCTACTTAATTCAATTATTCACATGATTAGTAGGAATGTCATGGATATTCAATTCAACAAATGTGCTTATTTTGCAGCTGAAAATGGTAAAGAATCAGAGACTGACAGAAAAGTTAATAAAAGGAAACATATATGATTGTGTTTATCGGTACGAGCCTGTTAATTGAGGGAGCTTCATCCAAATCATGAGATGCTTATTTATTAATTCAAATGGAAGCCGCACTTGACATCATTTTATTGATGAGAAATCTTGGTGATCAATAACACCTTCTCAAATTAATGATTATTTCATATCATTATATGTTTAACTACATGTTTATTATATTTAGGATAAATATTTATTATTTACTTGTTATAATTTTGTTATATTTATTATATATCTAATATATGTTTGGTATACCCTATGTATTTATGTACAGTAAACGTATTATACATCTATTATATGTTTGAAATACATCAATTAGACAGAGTATAGTTTTTGAATTAATTCACCAATTGAATTGAAAAAAAAAATTCAAACACTAGTACAAAACATAATATAGTTCTTGTTTAAATAAACAAATGGATTAAAAAACTAATAATTAAATAAAGATCTTCAAATCTTTAGTCATCCCAATCTTCTATCATATCTTCGTTGCTCTCAAAGTTTTCATTTTTCTTTTCCTCGCCGTATTTATACAAATTGAGAGATAGGCACAATCTGTGAAGGTAGAGATCAATCTTTTCTGGCATTGGCTTCTCCTCAATATTATACTCAACGAAGCTTAGTACAAAAATTTCGCAATCGCTGCAAACTTTTCAAGAGCCAAGATTGATTAAATTGACATATAACAAATATTTATCATATATATACTAGTTTTATATGTGACTTACATTTAACACCTACAAACACATTTAATAGACATATAACATGCATATAAAAGTCATTGAATAGATATATAACAGACATATAACAATTACTTGTCATATTCACTGTAGTGGCTAACCTACTCCAACAAAGGATCCATATCAGCTCATGGATATTGTGGTAACAGAATA
>CATIWQ010704421.1:0-38555 GCA_949673415.1 Euphorbia schlechtendalii
ATAAATATATAGTTATGTATTATGTTTAATGATTACTTTAAATTTTCTATATTTTCACATATTGAGTTTTTTTAATCTAAATACAATAATTCATAAAAAAAAAAGTTAAGTAGTTTAATAGAAATGTAATTTTATGTAAGATTTATATGTAGCTATATAAATTATTTCATTTACATACACAGTCAATAAAAGTTTTTAAAAAAATTAGTATGAGTCGTGAGTCGGGCTTGAGAATGATCTTATAAGCCCGGCTCGAGCCCATCCAAAGCCCAAAGTGTAAAATGTGGGCTTAGCTGAGCTTGGGTTGATATTTTTTTATGAAAATCCCGATTAAGCCCGATCCAAACCCGGCTCAGCCTGCCCTATGTGGTTGGTATATTAACTTTTTTGAATTCAGATATATTTACCTTATTATCTGCTTGTGTGTAGTTTAATTTATACACATAAATATGCTTTCTTTAAAAAACAATAATTTATAAAAAAATATTTACCTTAATATATAATAATAGCAAATCCAAACAGATTTCCTACTAAAATAAGTATAGAATAAATCTTAATACAATGTATGCTTCGAAATCTTTCTTGTTATATTCGGATTCTTTTCCCAAAGTAAAAATATGCAGAAAGAATAAATATTTTACCTTCCAAATTGAAATGAAAAAATCAAGCATACTCCACCTATAAATACTAAAACTAAAAAACACCAGATTTTAAACAAAATATATATTCGAAATTAGTTATAACTGAATCAAATCTGAAAGAGATGGCAAGCAAGTCAACGATAGTGCTGAGTTTGTTCGTAATTGCATTAGTCATTTTTACATGTCAGTAAGCCTCTTTGTTTAACTAATAGTAGATTGTTATAAACAATTTTGTTTTCATGTATATTAATTAATTATCTATATCATACATGAATGCAGGCACAGACCATGTAAAAGGTGATTACGAGACAAATGAAGAATCGGGAATTTCTTTAAATTGTCAATCCAATGATAATTGTACTCCTTTTATATGCGCTCACGTTGGTTGTGCACTATGTAAATGTATTAACAAAATATGTTCTTGCGGACCTTCTCTACCCTCAAACATTGGAAATCACATTTGAATAATCGCATTATCATGCAATAAAACCAATGTATGACATATCACATCTCAATAAAATTTATATCAGCAAACACTATTTGTCTTAAATTTGTGATGGTTTCTAATTTTCTACTCTATATTTATACACTTTACATTTGTAGCTATTATCATGGCATGATCAAATGATACAATTCCTGAATAAGAATGTGCAGTCCGCTAAACGTCTTTTCTCTGTCATTTTATTAAGACAATTGAATCATGATAAGCAAATAATCAACAATTTTTAGCTTTAAACGACCCACAAGGCATAAAGTCCATGTATTAACAAAGAGTATTTATAAAAAAAAAATTGAATGTTTTGATAAATTATTTACATTTAATGTTTACCTAGTTACATATAAGCTATTTAAATTTACACAATTATTTAAGCTAACTTATCTACAGATTCATCTTTTTCAACCTAGATCTTGCAGGACCGTGTCTTCTCTTCTCAACATTCATCCATGACCATTTATTTCTCGCTTATCCTCTATCCCTCCTAAGCCTCATTTCTTTCTTTAAAACCTTTTACTTCTCTATTAGCCTTTTCTCTGCAATCTCAGTTTCAGATTTTAATTTTCATTTATGGTCATTGTTACCGAAGATCGCTATTTTAGATACGCTTTGTCAATTTGGTTGAAAACCATGTCAATCCTTTGACGAGAAAGGTTAGAAATGTAGCAGATTTGACGGCGAGTACTGGAATGCCTTCGACGACAATCCATCCGCTCCAATATGATGCATCTGCTTCAGCGAGCTAGAGATTTCATTTTACGATGTCGGCAAAGTTTGAGAAGCAATCATGGAGAGCGGAACAAACTCAAGAATTGATGACGATGTCGGCACCCTCCGTGACAGTTGGATCCTCTTTTTGCAATTACTCTTGTCCTTCCTTTTATTCTGGTTTTGTTTGATTCAATTTGAAATTGACATGATTTTGGGATGTTTCTTAAAACTTCTTATTTTCAACTTTTAAAGAGATTTTTACTTATAAATCAGGTAATGAAGTGTTTCTAATAACTTTTTTCTAACTTAAAAGTTAAAAATAAGACGGGAGTTAAAAGTAAGTCAGACTTATTTTTAAAAAAATTCACTTATAAGACATAAGTTGAAAAATGAGAAGTTTTAAAAAACACCCCCTTTATCACTGGAAAAAGATGACCAGAGAAATTAATTATCTTGGTCTGTCTTTTTTATTTATATCATATTTATAACATTATGCATTCTGACATGATTTTTTAACTTGTGAAGTGTTTTACTAGGTTTCTATTAGATTTTTAACAAATTTGAGTTAAAATAATATTAAAAAACAATCTATTAGAAGTCTACTAGAAATATCGTATAAGATATAAACAATTGACTAGATTTTTAATAGATTGATAACATAATTTTAATAGATTTCTAACACATTTCTAATTTCTAACATATTTTCTAATAAATTCTAACATATCTATAATAAAAATCTAACATAAAAGACGACTTTGTAGATAAATTTTGTGAATTTGTATTTTTATAGTTTTTTTATGTAGTACAATTTTGTAACCAATCGTTATCAAATGAGAATAATAATTTAACATGGACGCAAACCTGGGAACACAGGATTTTACTTGATTAACTACAAGCTGGGCTATACCTGGTTGGGCCTCACACGAAAAATTACATCTAAAGCCCTGTTTGTTTGCAAGAAAATATTGTGCAAGGGAAAATGTTGTGCAAAAAAATATTATGCAAAAAAATGAAATATTTTCCTATATGTTTGACTACATGTGTGTGTGTGTGTGAATAGAGTAAAATATGTGAAATATAGCATAATAATTATTATATAAAAATTATATTATATTAAGTATGAATTACATTTTTATATGAAAATAAATGTAGATGGAAGAGATGAATTTGGTGGTGACGGTGGAGGTAGTGGCGATGGAGGGGTGGAGGAAGTGGTGGTGATATAGGTAGAGGAAGTGGTGGTGACGGTAGCGATGTTTGAGGAAGAAGTGGATGTGCTGGTGGAGGGAGTGGTAGTGATGGTGGCGGTGGCGAATGAAGGAGGTGGTGGTGGTCGTGATGGAGATAATAGGATGGAGGAAGTGATAGATGTGTTAGTGTGGGTGGAAGAAATGATGGTGTTGGAAGTGAAGGAAGTGGTGGTGTCCGGGTGGAGGTGGAGGTGGAGGTGGTGGTGGCGGTGGGTGGAGGAGGTGGTGGTGATGGTGACGGTAGCGGGATGGAGATAGTGATGCATATGTTGACGTGGGTGGAAGAAGTGAAAATGGTAATAATTGAGGAGGTGAAGTAGGAAATTAGGAAAAATGTTTTCCCATCTCTTTTTTTGAAAATATTTTTCATTATTTACATTACATTTTCATGCTGACTTGTACAATATTTTCCTTTGACTAATTTTCCAAATCAAACAAACGCAGGAAAATTCGGAAAATATTTTCCTGCATAATATTTTCCTGGAAACAAACGAACTCTAAGTTCAAGTCGGTTTGTATGAATAGTTTTCGGATCGATTTAGCTTTAAAACTTCATACCAAATCCGGGGTGGTTAACTCATAATATAAATATCAATTTTCAAAATTTATTGAGAACACGATTGATATGAAAAATAAATTGCGAAAAGGGTTATAATAATTGCTTAAACAATAACTTTTTAATACAGTAGTGATAATTATTATCTATTCATATAATTATATTTGGATAGTTATTTTGAGTTTTAGTACTATCACTATTTATGTAGTAATAATAATAATAACATATGTTACACAACTTAAACAGCAAATAATAATAAATAGGATTAGGATTTTCTAATTATAAGTATAATCAAAGCCGGTCTTACGAATTTTGGAACCCTAAGCAAAAATGTTGAAAAAATATATGATTACGAATTTAATGTTACCATATTTAGGTTTAAAATTGTAAATAAAAAGTTAACTAATGAAGAAAAATTATATAATCAATAATAAAAACATTCAATTTTTACCAACGAAAAAAATTTAATGATAATAGTTATACTTAATTAAATAGTTAATAACATTTGATGATAATCATTGTACTTCATTAATTAATTAACAGTGTTGAGTATGTAATCTTTATAAAAAAGAAAAATATGGTATTACTTTTATATAGAAAAACAATATCGAAACTCTTAATTTTATGAGACCCTTAACAAACATTTCATTGGCTTCTATTGCAAGACCAGCTCTAAGTATAATATATAGTGACAATATATAGATATTAGTTAAATTTTATATTTAATATATGTAAAATTATATAAATTTTTTAAATAAATATTTATGTATTTAATTTTATTTGAAATATTATCATGAGTTTTAATATCGTAATAATAATAATAATAATTCGTATGAGAATTTCCATTAATGTGTATCAAATCCAACTAGCAAATTTGATACCCCAATCAACCATGTGATTTTCTCGGATCCCTCTTTCGGGGAATCAATATAATTTTTATATTTTTTAATTATTTGTTATTTTTTTTATTAGTATTTATGTATAGAAAATGATAGAATAATAATAAAATATTATTATTTTAAGGAAGTCTTATCTATGGAATTGAAATATGAGGATACGGGTGAAATTTATTTTGTAAATATTGCAAAATGAGATTTTAAGAACCGGGAAAAATGATTGGAATTGTTAATTAGAGTATTAAAATTTTCAGTTGGATTGGGGTGCTCTAATATGTCAATTTCATTTTTATATGGATTATTATTACTATTAGTTTTATTATTGTCTTCAACTATCAAAAATTGCAGTAATTCTCTTGTATTTTCTTCCTTAATTCGACATCCATGAATATTGTCTTATTCCAACAATAGAGAACTTCTTCATAAATTATTTACTCATTATTTCATTTTAATAAACTATTGCAGTGTTTATAAGTAACCACTGTTTTAAAAATCCCCGTCTAGTCCGCCTAGACCCCGCCTAGACGCTATTTTGAGGGTCGCCGCCTGGTTACGCCTAGCGCCTAAACTCTATTGACTAACGCCTAAATCCGCTTAGACGCCAATTAATCCTCGTCTAGGGCCCGATTCACCTTCGGCTGCCCGAGTAGCACCTAGCGCTTTTTAAAACACCGTAAGTAACTCAGTAACTCACCTTTCTCGTTAAGCTTACATCGCATACACAATTTTCCCACGTCATTAAAATAGAAATTGATGACATATCTCCTTTAAAATAATAAAAGTATTTTTTTGGGACCAAATACCAGTCGGTTTTACTCAAGCCTAATTAATTTAATTTTCTTCCAACAACACCTGATGTCAAGGCCCAAATAGATGCACATTGGCCCAAAAACAAGATCATATTTAAATTAAGCCTCGGCACAAACACGCACTGATACCCTTTCAGCCAAAGTTTCCCGTCAAAAGGCCTTCAGCGCTACGCGTCGCGTCTAAGCGGAGACACCATCGGCAAAACCCAAGCCGACCCGGTGCTCTCCTTATCTCTCCTCTGTCGTATTAAATGCAACCCTCACTGGCAGGGATGAATCATTTAATACTTAGTCGGTTGAAAAGACTCTAAAGCGGCTTGCCATGTGCGCACAGCTTGCAGGCGGGCCCCACGTGTCATCATTACACGCATCTCTATAAATAGCAAGACGATCTCACACTTTAGAGGTAACTGTTTACTAGAGCAAGAACATATTCATCGCCCCTCTCAGATAACTGACTTAAACATCGAAGGGTCTTCGCCGAAAACACTTCCGGTCGGAGACTTATTTTGCAGGGTCCAGAGACGTCAAAGATCGTGGATTACTCTTGGAAGACATCAGACATCAAATTACCTGATGTCAAGGCCCATTAAAGGCCCAAATAGGTGCACCTTGGCCAAAAAACAAGACCACATTCAAATTAGGCCTCGGCACAAACACGCGCTAATACCTTTTTAGCCAAAGTCTCCCGCTAGAAGGCCTTCAGCGCTACCCACCGCGTCTAAGCGGAGACACCATCGACAAAACCCACGCCGACCTGGTGCTCTCCTTATCTCTCATCTGTCGCATTAAATGCAACCCTGACTGGCAAGGATGAATAATTTAATGCTCAGTCAGCTGAAAAAACTCTCAAGCGGCTTGCCACGTGCCCACAGCTTACAGGCGAACCCCACATGTCATCATTACACGTATCTCTATAAATAGCAAAACGATCTCACACTTTAGAGGTAACTGTTTACTAGAGCAAGAACATATTCATCGCCCCTCTCAGATAACTGACTTAAACATCAGTGGGTCTTCGCCGAAAACACTTCTGGCTGGAGACTTAGTTTGCACGGCCCAGAGATGTCAAAGATCATGGATTACTCTTGGAAGACATCAAATTGGTGCGGTGAGCGTGGACTTCACTGATCTAAATAAAGCGTACCCAAAAAACAACTATCCACTCCCAAGTATTGACATGCTAGTAGATGCCACAGCAAGCTACGCCATTTATTCTATGTTGGACGCAGCATCAGGATATAATCAGATACCCATGGCTGAAGAGGACAAGGAAAAGGCATCATTCATCATGCACGAGGGAATATATTGCTACAATGCCTTGCCCTTCAGTCTCAAGAACGCTGGGGCCACATATCAAAGAATGGTTAACGAGATATTTTGTGATATGATAGGGAAAGAAGTAGAATTGTACGTGGATGACATGATTATCAAAAGCAGGATCGAAGAAGAGCACGCTGCGGACGTAGCCAAAGTCCTAACCCTGCTGGAGAAGTACGAACTGAAATTAAACCTGGAGAAATGTGCCTTCGGCGTCATAGGGGGGAAATTTTTAGGGTACCTGGTCTCGCAGAGAGGAATAGAGGCCAACCCTGACAAGATAAAGGCTGTGCTTCAGCTAAAGGAACCTCGTAACATCAAAGATGTTCAGCGCCTCAACGGTAAGCTCAACGCCTTGGACCGCTTCATTTCTTGCGCAGCACAACGATGTATCCCATTCTATAGGGCCCTTAAAGCGAAGAAGTTCGTATGGGGGGAGGACTGCGCTACAGCCCTGGCTAAAATCAAAACCTTTTTAGTCTCCCCACCCTTACTGAGCCACCCCATCATGGGTGCACCCCTATACCTCTACCTCAGTACGTCTAAGGAAACGCTAGGAATGGTGCTGGTTAGGGAAGAGGGAGTGGATCAGTTCCCAGTCTATTACGGCAGCCGTGCGTTGAAGGGTGTTGAAATTAAATATGGTCAAATGGAAAAGTTAGCCTTTACTTTGGTGATATCTTCCCAGAAGTGTTCCAGGCTCACACAGTCATAGTGCGAACTGACGTGCCACTCAAGAAAGCGTTGCAGCGGCCCGAGTCTTCGAGATGCCTCTTCGAATGGTCCTTGAAACTTGCTGAGTTCGATGTCCGCTCTGAACCAAGGACGGCAATGAAGGTACAGGCGTTAGCAAACTTTATACAGGAAGCCCCTCCACGTAGAGAGCTACCGGAAGCCGCATGGTGTATGTTTATAAATGGTAGCTCCAATAGTACTGTCGCAGGTATTGGAATATACATTCAGGGCCTGAAAGGGATAGCGATTCGACAGGCTGCTAGATTGGAATTCAAAGCCTCTAATAATGCCGCAGAGCATGAAGCTTTAATCTTCAGCCTGGAGATCATCAAAGCCATTAAACCCGACAATATCAACATATTCAGCGACTTCGGACTAGTGGTGCAGCAATCTGGTGGAGAATATAAAGCTAAGAGTGAGGTCATGCGACAATACCTCGATCGAATCACATCCCTCATTAAGGAGATTCGAGCCGAAGGTACCGAAATGACCATCAAACAGATCCCCAGAGCATTGAATGCCGAGGTCGATGGACTGGAAAAAGGGGCATTAAGTGAAGAACAAGAAATCTTGCTCCCCTGTGTCCCTTTACGGATAAATACTCCCAGTGTGTCGGTAATTGAAATGTTACAATCAGAAATGTAGGACGAATGGATTACCCCCATCAGCAAATACCTAGAACACAATGAACTACCGTCAGACGCAGGCCTAGCCTAAAAAATAGTGAGAAAGTCTTTTCACTACACGATAATCGACGGATAGCTATACCGGAAATTCATAAGTCACCCTTGGCTAATGTGTGTAGGCCGCGTCAACACCGATTACATATTGCGAGAGGTTCACAAAGGCCTCTGTGGTGGGTATGAGAAAAAGGACGCAATGGTCCGAAAAGCCAAGTTACAAGGCTTCTATTGGCCGACTATGGAGTTAGAAGCCAAACGGATGGTCCAGTCTTGCAAAGCCTGCCAAACCCTCACCAAAACATCATCAGCGCCAACAGGGCCGAAATCGGTGATTCAGGCCGTATGGCCCTTCGCCCTTTGGGGTGTGGACTTAGTAGGACCCTTACCAAGGGCGAAATAGCAAAAGCGGTGGATTATCGTGGCTATTGATCACTTCACTAAATGGGTGGAGGCCGAGCCATTATCAGCCATCACCCCTAAACAGGTCCACCGCTTTCTTTGCTAAGAACATAATGTCACGATTCGGCATCCCCCACACCATCATAGCTGATAAAAGGACACAATTCAACTACCACACATTCAAATATTTCTGTCAACTGCTAAAGATACGGCTCCGCATCTCCAGCGTGTCTCATCCTTAGATAAACGGTATGACGGAGGTAACTAACCGAACCATCTTGGAGGGAATCAAAACAAGGTTCCATGAGCACGGTTCAGAGTGGCTTGAAGAGTTGAATAACGTCCTTTGGTCCTACAGGACCACTCCTCGAACAGCGACGGGCGAAACACCCTTCCTCCTCACCTACGGAATAGAGGCAGTAGTCCCTGTCGACATCGGCGCACCCAGCGCGAGGGTAGCAAAATATGTCAAAGGAGCCTCAAACGATGATTTGCTACGAAACAACTTGGATTCATTGGAGGAAAAGTGAGAGCAAGCCCTCATACGCATGACAGAATACAAACGACGCATCGCTCTCATACACAATAAGAAGATTAAACCTCTAGCGTTCCAGGAGGGTGAGTTAGTTCTTCGCAACATGAAGGACTCATAAGCAAGGGAAGGTCGAGGAAAGCTTGGCATCAAATGGGAAGGACCATTTAAGGTAACGAAACGACTAGGATACAGCGCTTACAAATTGTCCACCATGCAGGGAAAAGTCTTACCTCGCACATGGAATGCTGCATCCCTTCGAAAGTTTTACCTTGGAGCCTGACAAGTAATCTTGTATATGTAGTTGTAATTGTGTTTTTTGTAAACTTTCAGGATAATGATAATACAACGATTTGTAAAAACTCTTTCATCGTATGAGCAGAAAAGCAGATCAGCGAGATCCCCTCGGTGCTATCATGCTTTGAAATTAAAGCAAACCTAAACAGCCCGTAGGGTCAGATCAGCGAGATCCCCTCGGCGCTATCATGCTTTGAAATTAAAGTAAACCTAAGCGCTATCACGCTTTGAAATTAAAGCAAACCTAAATAGCCCGCAGGGTCAGATCAGCGAGATCCCCTTGGCGCTATCACGCTTTGAAATTAAAGCAAACCCAAACAGCCCGCAGGGTCGGATCAGGGAGATCCCTCGGCGCTATTACGCTTTGAAATTAAAGCAAACCTAAACAGCCCGCAGGGTCAGATCAGCGAGATCCCCTCGGCGCCATCACGGTTTGAAATTAAAGCAAACCTAAACAGCCCGCAAGGTCAGATCAGCGAGATCCCCTCGGCACTATCACCCTTTGAAATTAAAGCAAACCTAAACAGCCCGCAGGGTCAGATCAGCGAGATCCCCTCGGCGCTGTCACGCTTTGAAACTAAAAGAAACCTAAACAACTCGCAGGGTCAGAACAGCGAGATCCTCTCGGCGCTGTCACGCTTTGAAATAAAAGTAAACCTTCGCTGAACAACATAAAAGCCAAGTCAAGCTACAATTCAGCCAATTCAACATATGATATAAAGATAGGGGGAATCTATGTCTCGGGTGGCTAACCCAAAAAAGGGGAGTCAACATCATACCTTAGTTAACAAAGAGCAGCAAACTAGTAAAAATCAATGGAGAATACATATTCAGCAACTTAACAAAAATTCCATTAGTAGGATAAATTATGAGCTCACAACAGCCAAGCTCAATAGCTACAAAAGTTCAATTTTGTACAAAATACTAATAAAAAGAAGAAGAGGCATGCTAGAGGCTATCACGATTGAACTTCCTCCTCATCCATCGCGATAGAGGATACATTAGAATAAGAGGGCTCTGGCGTAGGAGGCCCAAAGATGCGCTATCCTCCTCCCAGCGACCGAGGGGCTCATCCGGCGGAGCTATTTGGGCAAGATCGTCGATGTCAGACCCAGGGAACTTGGCACGTACCGCGCGAAGAAAAGCGGTTCGATAGCTAAGATGATCTTCTCGCCAGTCTTCGCGGGTTTGCTTCACCTTCAGCTTATACTTGGCCCTGTGACGATCAAACTTAAGCTGAAGATCTCGCAAGGCCTCAGTCTTCCCTTCGGTGATAGTTCTCCAATAGCCCAACCCCTTCTCTGCATTCTCCAAATCCTTTACCACCTTCGCTCTCTCCTCTACCTCCCTCGCCAGCTCAATCCTTAAATCCTCTATCAGCGCCTTCAGTCTCTTTTCCTCCATCTCGGCAGTCGACTTAACTTTGGCCAACGCCACCACATGCTTCTCTTTCATCCCTCGCATGGTGCTAATCAGCTCCTTCCTCTTACTCTCCACAAATTCCAAGTCCGCAAGCTCTTGAGTCAGCTCCGTAGCTTGTTTCTTGCCCGTCTGCCCAAACCTCTAAGCAGTCTCCTCCAACTCAGCAAAGGTATTGCGCTCTCATTGCACCTCTTTTAGCCGTTTGGCACTGCCTTGGGAGGCAGTATAGGCTGTCTCCACTTGACGCTATGCCTCAACCAGCGCCTTCGCCACCCGATAGGTAGTAGAAAAGGCCTTCACAGCAACATGGACAAGTTAGACAACCAACACCAAGAATACAAAACGCATATATAAACAGCAAACCAATCCCTAAACACAAAAAGAAATACTTACAAGCATAGCCTGCTATTCAACATAAGCCTCCAGCTTAGCAGGGCCCATAGTGCTGAAGTGTGCGTCTTCGCTAGGGAGCTCGGTATAGAGCCCCAGCTCCCCCAAAACCTCAGGCTTCAACAAAGGCACATTTTCCCCATGGACCTTTCACCATAACTGCAAAGAAGCCGAGCAAAATTTGGTACACAGCACAAACATACACAAAACAAAGGCAAATTCTAAACATCAAACATACCAATGAAGGATCTTATTTCGCCCACTAAACCTCCTCCTCCTCTGTCAAAGGAGCTTTCCCTTTGGAGGATTTCCCTCCAGCATCGCCATCATCTCGGGGATGCTTCTGTCCCCTCTCCCTGATCTCCACGCCCCTCGCAGCAGCAGCGGGAGCCTTTTCCCTAGCATGAAGCCCCTCAGCACTGGCTGCAAGCACTACGGCCCTAGTTGGAGTGATATCTATGATAACCACATCCCCCTCCGCCTTGGTGGCTCCCTCCCTGTTGAGCAAGGAGAGGATCTACAATCCCCTGCTCAAGTAGCCGCTGAGCCTAGCCCTCAGCAGCAACCTCCACATTTGGTGTCACCTCCACCATTGCTGGTATGGGACCAATAGCTGGCATCGGTGAAACAACCTCAGGCGCCTGCATCCTTGCTGCTGCCACTAAAGGAACAATTTTTGGTTTACACTTAATATGAGTCATTCCTACAAATAAAAAGGAAAGCAGTGATCAGTTTTTTGAAATCTCACCACCCTCAGCAGCCAAATATGTATAAGCGATGGCCCCTTGATCTATCCAGCAAAAGAGGCCATCGGGTTGACCAAGCAAGTACTCCGCCACGCGTCAGTGGATACTTGGCCGGATTTGGCGAACAATCTCAGCCTCTCGGCGTTGCGAAGTGCTCAAATCTTTAGCTCAGCGCTAGTTATGAGGGTCCTCAGGGGTACTGTTCCAGCGAGTATAGAAAGAAAACTTCCCATCCCTCGAGGGGTTCCAGGAGCTGGAAATATCCAAAACCACTTGTCCTTAAAATCTCTCACATGGGATTGCTTCTCCATTGGTTTTGGCGTGGTTTCTCTCATGCTACCCAAAATACAAAAGCCCCCGCGTGCATCGTACGGGGCCTGAAGAAAAGACGGAACACGTGCCTCGAGAGGGTAAAACCTAGTTCGAGGCACATCCGCCCCAGGACAGCCAAAACAATCCAGGCGTTTGGATGAAGTTACCCAGGGCACAAACCAAATTCACGCAATACATCTACCACACCAGCTTCTAGAGGAAAGCGGAACCCCTAGCATACTTGCTGATAAATTACAAGCACCAAATCCTCTTTCAGAGGATTCCAAATCACCTCACCTTTCTTCGGGGCCTTCCCCAAAACGCCGCGCGACACTCCCACCAATAGCTAAAAAATTTTGGTAGCCTCCTTTTTCTTGATGGTGGTGGGTGTTTGACAATCCGCCCCCTCAGCGGGAAAGGGAGAAGAGGACTCCCCCATTACAAATTGATGGCGCGGGATAGAGCCCGAGCCACCACCCACCACCTCCACCGCGGAGGAGTCCTCGGGTCCCCTAAAGGGCAGCACCGCAGTAGGACGAGGTGAACTCTCCTCCATCGGTTGACGGTGACCGGCGCGGTGGACCAAGGCACAAAAATTGGACGAATTTGAAGACATTATCTTAGAATAAAAGAAATTAGATCAAAAAGAGGACCACTCAACCAGTAAAAGAGGAGGAAGTTAGATAGCAATTCGCTAGAAGAAAACAACGAGATTGGGGAACAAATAACAACGCACTAGCAGAAACCCAAGACAAGCAAAATAGTAATGAGAATACGCATACCCTAACATATATAACAAGTCGCATGAAAAACGAAATGGTACACCATTTAATGAAACACAATCATTACTGAAAATCAACAGCGAATGTGAAAGGCTGCGTCAGATCAACAATCGCAGCTCCACAAAAGCGACACCACGCGCGCCTAAGGACCGTTCACAGACATCTTAAAGGCCCTAAAGAGCCTTTCACTTGGGCTCGTTAGGGGGGGACTCCTGATGTCAAGGCCCATTAAAGGTGCAAATAGGTGCACCTTGGCCCAAAAACAATACCACATTCAAATAAGGCCTTGGCACAAATACGTGCTGATACCCTTTCAGCCAAAGCCTCCCGTTAGAAGGCCTTCAGCGTTACCCACCACGCCTAAGCGGAGACACCATCGGCAAAACCCACGCCGACCCGGTGCTCTCCTTATCTCTCCTCTGTCGCATTAAATGCAACCCTGACTGGCAGAGATGAATCATTTAATGCTCAGTCGACTGAAAAGACTCTCAAGCGGCTTGCCATGTGTGCACAGCTTGCAGGCGGACTCCACGTGTCATCATTACACATATCTCTATAAATAGCAAGACGATCTCACACTTTAGAGGTAACTGTTTACTAGAGCAAGAACATATTCATCGCCCCTCTCAGATAATTGACTTAAACATCGGAGGGTCTTCGTCGAAAACACTTCCGAACGGAGACTTATTTTGTAGGGCCCAGAGACGTAAAAGATCATGGATTACTCTTGGAAAACATCAAATTACCTTATGTCAAGGCCTATTAAAGGCCCAAATAGGTGTACGTTGGCCCAAAAACAAGACCACATTCAAATTAGGCCTCGGCACAAACACGCGATGATACCCTTTCAGCCAAAGTCTCCCGTCAGAAGGCCTTCAGCGCTACCCACCGCGCCTAAGAGAAGACACCATCGGCAAAACCCACGCCGACCCGGTGTTCTCCTTATCTCTCCTCTGTCGCATTAAATGCAACCCTGACTAGCAGGGATGAATCATTTAATGCTCAGTCGGTTGAAAAGACTCTCAAGCAGCTTGCCACGTGTGCATAGCTTGCAGGCGGACCCCACGTGTCATCATTACACATATCTCTATAAATAGCAAGACGATCTCACACTTTAGAGGTAACTATTTACTAGAGCAAGAACATATTCATCGCCCCTCTCAGATAACTGACTTAAACATCGGAGGGTCTTCGCCGAAAACACTTTCAACCGGAGACTTGTTTTGCAGGGCCCAGAGACGTCAAAGATCATGGATTACTCTTGGAAAACATCAAATTACCTGATGTCAATGCCCATTAAAGGCCCAAATAGGTGTACCTTGGCCCAAAAACAAGACCACATTCAAATTAGGCCTCGGCACAAACATGCGCTGATATCCTTTCAGCCAAAGTCTCCCGTCAGAAGGCCTTCAGCGCTACCCACCGCGCCTAAGCGGAGACACCATCGGCAAAACCCACGCCGACCCGGTGCTCTCCTTATCTCTCCTCTGTCGCATTAAATGCAACCCTGACTAGCAGGGATGAATCATTTAATACTCAGTCGGCTGAAAAGACTCTCAAGCGGCTTACCACGTGAGCACAGCTTGCAGGCGGACCCCACGTGTCATCATTACACGTATCTCTATAAATAACAAGACGATATCACACTTTTGAGGTAACTGTTTACTAGAGCAAGAATATATTCATCGACCCTCTCAGATAACTGACTTAAATATCGGAGGGTCTTCGCCGGAAACACTTCCGGCCGGAGACTTGTTTTACAAAGCTCAGAGACGTCAAAGATCATGGATTACTCTTGAAAGACATCAACAGCTAAAGAAAATCTGATAATAGATCATTCGTTTGTAATAATTAATAAACATAATTGGCCAATAAAAGAGATAACTAAAGAAACCAATTTACTTCATTAATTACTTCAAACAACTTTACATTAACCTTACAATCCATTACCAACACCAAAACGTACTCATTATTATTTATTATTATTAAACATTAAACATTAAACAAACTCCATCCCTTGATTATGCCCGCCCCCCCTTTTATTTTACCAATTCTTCAATCCAATCAAATTGAGTATACAAATTTGGTCCTTCTGATTCCTCAATTTCTTCACTTTTACCCTTCACCCCCTTCTTTTCAGCACCTCCAATTTTCAATCTCTTAAAAGCATTCGACAAACCAGTGTCAACTGAGCTGCTCGCAACCAAAGTCCTCACCGGCGAACCAACCGCTGGCGACCACGGAGAAACGTCCAACTCGGTGGCGGCTTCAGGGAAGTTGACCCTCGGCCTGTAAATTAAATTGCAGGCGTATTTTTTCTCCGACCGGAGCTGTTCAGGCGTATGAGCAAAGAAACAAACCTTCCGCTGGCACAAAGTTCCGGCATTGCACGCTCGTGTGCGGTACCGGGCAGGATGCAGCCAATACTCGAAGACGCCGTGAGCGAACTCGCACGTATCACCTTTGTGGCAGTGTCCGCCGCGAAACGCCGGGCAGGCAATTGCCGAGTAAAGCACTTTTCGCGGGTCACGGCGGGTGGCCTTTTCACCGCGGTGGGCAAATGGGCATTCTGTCCAGTCGTGGCTCCGAGTCCGACTGCACTGTCGGATCTTGTAGGCGTACATCCGGAATTCGTCGGAGCCGTAAACGGCGTCGTAGATGGAGTCGTATTGAGCTGGCGTTATGTTGAGACCTGAAAATGCATAGTTACCAAAGTCGTAGAATTTTTTGCAATTAGTTGAAAACATTTTTCTAAATATTTGAAAACAATGATCAAATTTACGTAAATTCAAATTTATGTACAGTAGAATGGATTATGTATATAGCATAATATTTTAATAAAAAGGTACGGAGATGTTATAGAAGAAAGATTGAAGGATTGAAAAATGGAGAAAGAATAGACATTATATTTTAATGGAGTTGCAGTGGAAGTGATTATGGAAAATGGGGTAACAGAAAGGTGTATTTATAGGGAAATAATTGAAGCTTAACTCAAGTTGAGTTAAAAACTAACTATGATGATGAGTTACAAATTTCAACATTATATGTCACGGTAACGGAAGTTTTCATTGGTAAGTCCTGACTTCTGTTCAGGCATAATTCTCTGCCATTATGAGCAGTGTTACATTTTAAATTTCTCCAGTAAAAATGAATTATGTGTCATTTTGTTTACGCCTCACCTTTGCCGATTCATTAATTTTGTTACATGAAAGGTTAAATTGGTTCTAATAATTACTTTGATTTTGTTAATATGAATATAGTCATATATGATTTTTAAAACAAATCAAAAGTTATTAATACAAAAAATTATTTTACAAAAAATATATTTTGGTAAATATTCAGAAGTTGACAAGTTAAGAATAAAAATATACAATAACACTTCGATCAAAGTAGATTCACATAATTGGAAGCTCTGATACATCATAACACACATAAATAATAAACTCATTACGTCACGATCAATTAATAGATAGACATTTGTAACTAATTTTTATTCGATAGTTCGACACATTTCTAAATTAAATTAGAATCAACCTCATTGGATAAGTTGTTTAATGCATGGTGGGGATCATGATATTATATTGGATAATGTAGTTATATATTGCCTCTTAGCAAGTAAATATAAAAGGTAATAAAATGTTGAAATGTTTTCAAATTGTGAAATATTGGAAACATACGGTTAAAGAAATGACGGTGACGGAGATATCCTGGTTTAATATGAAGGCAAGGAGAGAGAATGAAGAGCTGCATGGCCAAACACACGTGTAATTAAAAGTGGCATGACTTATATTAAGACAAATAATAAAATAGACAATTACATCATAAAGTACACTTGTTCGATTATAGCAATTTTAAATGCCACATGTGGGTGGGATTTGGCGAGCGTTCCTTCTCTCTGTTTTGCTAAGATGGCATAAACAACTTAGCATCAAATACAATTACATAATTAATCTCTTTTAAAGCTTTTCAGTATATATTGTCTTGATTCTAAAATTTACTATTCAGTGACTTATAAACTTGGTAAAAGTGCACTTTTCACCCTTAAATAGTCATATGTCAATTTTTTTTTTTGGTAATTAGAATGTGATACGTGACACCGATTGAGATTGTATATTGTGCAATTTTTCCAAGTTCAAAGGATTAACTGAGACCTTTTAAAATTGAAGACAAAATCTAGTAAAAAGTACCATGTTCGGAGCACTGCATTTAGTTTAGTATCAACAATCTCCTCTTGTTGATTATTAAAAAAAACAATTTCCTCTTCTTCCCTGTGTAATAAAATTTGATTATACAAACATAAAACAATATTGAACTGGGATATTGTAACAGAGACCAGGTCTTTAAAGACACTTCTCCCCCATGAATAGTACATGTTCCAAAACTATTAAAATAATAGAAAGTAATAGCAAAAAGTAATTTATGGGATAATGCCATTTAAGGGAAGAATCGTCTTTAAATACTCAGTCCTATTATAATTTTCTCACATCGATTCTTTCATATCCATTCGACATTTGCATCAAAGTAGTTAAAAATTCATTACACTGATTAAATGACCAAATTATCCTCCATATTTTGTAATAGAAGTCTTTTTATTGTTAAATCCCAATTTATAATTCAATCAATACTCGTAATTAAAAAAATGTAATTTAGAAAAAAAAAAGGTAAAATAGTAATAGATTATGTAGAGATGAATATACCAATTTACTAATTTAACATTCAACCATCTTAACGGAATAAGAAATATTTGACAACCCCATATTAATTTTAATGCATTGTATTGGTTAAGGCTATTGCAGGCTAGCATTATACTGGTCCAAACTGCATGCATTTGTACGTGAAGAAGTTACTATAATATGAATTTATGATTGAATCCAAAAAAGCTGCACAATTAAAATAAAATTAAGAGTTACTTTCAGTCTGACAGATCGAGGAGATCAATAATAATTGCAAAAAATTCGTTATTCTCGCCAACCATCAAAAAATAACCAAAGCCTTTAAGCATCGCGATTCCAAACAGCAAAAGATGGTTTTCAACAATTAGTTAAAACGCCTACTAAGATTGCTAATCAAAATATGTTTAAAGATGGTCCATTGTTTAACCATCAAATGTGTGACGAGAAAAAATACAACAAAAACAATCGGTTCATTAATCAACAATGCCACCGCAAGTAAATAAAGGCAAAATTACATGCAGGCCTACACTTGGCTTTGGGACAAGTGGACAAACAACACAAAAGGAAACGAACTTATATAACTATTCCCTTATTTCCCGAGCGTTTTCAGGGGGATTGTAACCAAAACGACAAATCAACAAACTAACTCACTTAGCTTTCCTGTCGATTCATAGAGGGGACCCACTAAGAATGATGCAACAAACCCAGGGGCCCGTCACGGCGGGTCCCACTGATCACCAATTCAACGATTGAAAACAAAAATAAAAGCACACAGAAAGAAAGAAAGAAAGAATCGTGTCATTCATTAATTATTACATGTATCCGTTTCCAGTTATAGATGCAAAGAAGAATACCATTTCAACCAAAACAGCATTAATAAAATACATTAGAAGAATACCATCCTAGAGACAATTTGACATCTATGCTTAATAAAATACATTAGAAGAATACCATTTCAACCAAAACAGCATTAAGTTCTCAATCTAAATGTCCATAAGTCCATGATTTGATCATGAATCATCTCCAACACCTATTCAATCACAAATGAACCCTGATAAGAATTAAAAAAATGGTCTAGTTATTTGAAAAAGTAGGCTAATGATGGAAAAAATGGTCTAATCATAAGAAAAAACTATGCTTATGACAAGCTTCATTCATGGCCAGTATCAATCATCAGTTTGCCTTTTATTTATTTATTCATCCATTCATTTATCTATTCATTTTGAGATTGAGTTTGACGAATTTAGCATCCTATAAGGCTTGAATTTTTAATTTAAATATTGAGTTTAATCCAGAGGGAGAAAAAGTCATTGGTATTAAATGCATATAGTAATAAACTTAAAATATCGTAACAGAAAGTTTTTATGGCAGTGACCAAATCAAATAGAAAGAAGAAATAAATACCGTAGTAGGGCAGGGTTCGTGCTCATGTAATCTTGGAGAATGCTTCACATGCCCAAGGAATATGACTATCTGCCAGGTCACTGCGAGAGCGAAAACAAATAAGATCAAAAATAGTAAACGAAAATTACTGATAGAATAATCTCATAATCATTAGTAGAAAATAATCAATCAAATGGCAGTTATTTCTCTGCTCCAAAAAAAGGCATGATCACATTTTACTCTTTGACATATAATAAACAGACATAATGTATAACTTATTTGATACATAAAAAACAGTCATCAATCACATTTTAATCTTTGACATATATAAAATAGACTTGATGTTTAACTTGTTTGATTTATAAAAAACAGTCATCAATCACATTTTACCAAACGTGATTTTATTTGTTTGCACACCTTCAGCATGATACTAGCGACACAAACCACCACTCGATTAGGAACATAAATATTGACGTAATCTACATTTAAAGTACTTAATTGTCCTAGGCTGATTTTTTCCGGAACCATAAACGACAAGCACCGACCGGAGGAAATACTATCACTCTATTCGTTGTTTTTAAAAGGAAAAAGATCTCCCCTATCAATCAACGAAAATGTGTGAACCCAGTAATGCGTCTTTTTGACTTGTGACGTATCGGAAACGAGAAAATTTGCCTATTTAGTGACACAAACAAACCACTCATTGCAAACATAATGACGTGAACCATATCCAAAGAACGCACGTATTCTAGACCTTAAACATTTATTGGATCACACAAGATAAGCAAGACTCCCTTCTGTGTACATCACGAAAGCCTTTTCTGCTCTCAACGAAACGGCCATGAATACATGACGTATTACTGATATATCCGAGAAAAGGTAATCTGCTGACGATAACATTATAACCAAAGTTATATGTTATCAGATATTCTTTTGCTGAAGTATGTGATACCACTATACTAGTGACATGAACAACCGGTTATCAGGTGTACATTGACGTAAGCTATATTCAATAACATGCATAGGTACCCCATACTTCTGATACTTTTCAAAACTATAAAGATTCCAGATTTTTTTTTTAATGCATGATCCACTCCCAGCGAAAACAGTGTTGAACTCATCAACCTGCCTATATGATGTGCATTTACTAATAAATTGCATATACAAAACAAGAAATTTGTCAACAATAACAATATATCCAATTTTATCTACCATCACATATGCTTCAAAAGTATACATTAAATTTTACTTTACCATCAAAGGCAAGCTTCTGAAAATATACCAAAATATCTTTTTTTATTTCTTGTTTTAAATAGCCCTTAGTCTTTTAGACTCGAAAAAAAGTCATGAATCTAGCAATGTTTATTGTTATTTTATAACTTTCCAATATCCAAAATAAGGAAATTTGTCAACAATCATATTCCATCTAACGTTATCCATGAATATGTAGACTTTAGCTCAAGTATATATAAAGTGGTCACCAACCACTCATGAAACATAGTGCTTTTGTAGCTTATCTAAGTATGCAAAACATGAAAAAAGTTTGTCAACAATACTTCTAATCTGATACTAAGCACTATGAATATAGGCACAAATATGACAACATACAGAACAAGATAATTATTTCCTATTATAATTTTCCTAAATAATCTCAATCAATGAGTGGATTTCATCAGTACAACATTTAATGAATAAGCTTTAACCATAACAAACTAGGGTATAGTAAGAAACTGCTAGTCATTTGTAGTTACAAGATAAATCATTTACAGGGGATGTCAAAAAGGTGAAGTTGTGTCTATATCCAGAGGATAAAAAGAGTATTATACATTATCACATTATCTTCAATTCAAGTGTGTAAACAAGTACCAACACAAACAACCAAGGGAACAAAGTTGTGCTATATTCAAAGACAAGCAATAGATACTTTTATGAAAACATATGAGACAATCACAGGAAAAAGAAACCAGAATCATCATTCTTTATTCTTTAACTGGCTACAAGTTTTCTGCTAATAGAGAAAGAAGACATGGATTATTCACATATTAACTTATTGAGTAATCTAAACAGAAACTTGTGCATAATCACATTGTGTGAGTAATACCATTAACAGAAACAACCGCTCTGGTATACAACTCCTCTGGCTTGGCATTTTTGGGGCTTAGGGAAAGGATTTTCCATCTTAAACCTTTGAATATTGCAAGCTTTTAGCTCTAGGACACACCACTAGTACTGTAAATTTACACTCTATGATAAAAGCAACTAATATAGAGATATTTGTTACAAATAAACAGAAACAATCCAAAAAGAAATGAAAGGAAACAATTACCTTTGCTTCCTGACAAAGGAATTCCACTAATGCATCATTTGCTTTTCATCTTTATTAACATCCACAAAATCATCATTCATCAAGCATCTGCAGCATAATGGAGCACATGACATTCTCAATCTAATGCTATAGAGCAAATATTGTTCCCACACATTATATTATTGAGTATATTATGGTCAAACATACCCTTCTATCTTCAAAATCTGCGACATCATCATCATCATCATCAACTTCATCCTCACTGTCGTTGTGTCATGATCTGACAATACTTGCTCAACTACCATTGGCTTCAAGTACGAGAAATGTAAACCATTTAAACTTTTTAGAAATACATAATCATAGTAAATTAAGTTCATTGATAAAGTTGGCCAGAAATAACAGGAACCAAAATATTTATTGGGAACAAACAGTCTACAGATTACGGTCATCAGATACGTGAAGAGCTCAAAACAAAGAGTAATATCATTTGGCAAATCATAATATTAGACCAACCTAACCAAATGTTACACAACAGTGAGATAAATTGGGAAAGACCTTTTGGATAGTTATCACTTTGTAATTGGATGCCTACTCTAGACCTAAGTTATGAAGATGTTTCAGTGGCTAAAACAATAGAATCAACAAGACAACAAACAACCCCCTTTGCTAAATACCGGGCTACAAAACCCAAACAAAAACCAATATAGATATGATCAACTAAATGTGCACGAACTTGTGATTCTTTTTTGTTCAAGTTTCATTCCCTCATTTAACTTACCCATGATGCTTGTGGTTCTTAATCATCAAAACTCTATCCTTGCAGAGTAAGCAAATGAGCACAGTGTATTTATTAACTTGTCTTATAAGATGGGACCAAGGTAGAGAAGGAAATAGTTGGCTAGAGAATCATCAGGTAGCATACCTTCAGAAACACTTTCACCGTCCCAAACTCAAGATTGATGACTTTTTCCATGAATGACAGAGTGATTGTACTGGAATCATAATCAAGAGGCAACAACCTCCAACATCTTCTGCCATGTAGTTGATTTCAAAATTAAATTAAGGGAAAAAAAAGAGGAAATGCAACTCTCCTTCAACGACAACTACAAACCAACACTGCAACTTTGTATTATACTTACATAACGCTTACAACTACACCAAATTAGTTTGTATTATGTATACAAATCCAAACAAGTCTAAAAAACATAGAAATCATGCTCAGGCATGTTGAACAACTACAAAGGAACACTTGAGCACAATAGTAAGCTTAAGTCAATGACTTCAAATTGAAATGGCATTAAGTTCCCATGAAAAGTTACAGTAAATGTTCTTCATGTATCCTAAGGTCAATCAAAAGATAGCCCAAATCTGATTAAAATGGCATATTACATGTGACTGCTTAGAAAAGATAACAATTGAGCTCCCGAGAAACTTACTGGTATTATACTTAAATTTTAATAGTATAGAATTGTTTCTCATATAAGTTCCATGTGGCAAGGAGTAACTTGCAGGGGATGGATCATTCCTCCCAATCAATAATCTTACTCACATGCTTTAATAATGTACTCACATGAAATTCAAAACTGTACTTCCATTCTATATTTTGGTGCATCAAGATCCAGGTTTCCCACCAAATATCATACATAAGTCGATAAAAGGAACAAACATGTATCTCATAAGAAAATAATTACATAACCAAATGGCTCATGGCTATATCAACTCCAAGTGTAGAGCTTTAAGCTGACAAGCTCCAGCTTCAAAACAAAAATCAATAAAAGATGAGTGGAAATTCCCAATTAATGTGGCAGAAAATATTCTAAAAAGAACTTAATCAAATGCCTACCAAAGCAAACAAGCAAGATAGCGAGTGAGCCAGATTTGACCTCCAATGATAATCTGTTGATCTCAGGGAGAAGAAAATTAGCTTGAGTTTGATCGCTCCCCTCAAGTCCAGAGAAGTTTGTCAAGATACAGGCTCGATGAAAGTGATATACTGCAGAATACTTGATTTTGGATTAAAAGAAAAGGAGAAAAATAAATTATAAAAGATGGTACACTGATTTGTAGACTGCTATTTTCCAATGAGAATATGAAAAACTATATTTATTGTGAAGTTTTAATTAGATCTCAATGAGGCTCTCAGACTCGTTGCATTCCTACCTCTGTTACTGAAATGTCAGGAGCCGCTCTTGCTAGTATAATCAATAATGTATAAAGGAAAAGGACTTCGAGATGGTCAATTTCCACTCACATTGGCTACCAGAGAAACTCTTACTTGTATTCTACATATTCAGCAATAAGAAATATTGTTAATACCTCGAAGTTGTGTACATGTTGAAAATTATACCATTAATAAAAAAAGCCACTTGAACGCTAAGAGAAATCAGTATAATCAAAGTCTTAAGCACCTTAGTAGCCCTATAAAGAAACCTAAAATGAAAAGGATAACTCATATCAAAGAAGTCACTGAAAACCAACAATTTTTCTAGTATGATAAACAGAAATGTTCAAAGGAAAATCCCCATATTCAATGAAGCTCCTCAACCTTTTAAGAACAGTGCATACAAAATTTTCCCACATAATAATTTCGTTATACTCAAGTGGCAGGCCCAAATAGTTAAAGGTAGCATGAAGAAACAGATTGAGATTGAATCAATTTGTACTTGGAATAAAAAAATAACTGAAATACGAATTACCTCCTTTTGTCTTGTGCTTGTATATTGCAACATAAATATCTTCGTAGAAACGATGGCTGAATCAACAACAGAAACACAAAATTAGGAATCTGAAATTTATCAAGAAAAGGAAGCAAATTCATATCATTATCCAACTTGCGAAAAACGTAAATAGAGATGACTAAAACCAGATGAAATTCAAATTTAGCCGCATAGATTCGCAATAAATTCAAATAAAGAAAAAGCAAACCAGTGGACCGACATTGGAGAATATTATAGAATTCAACAGGCCTGAAGTATATAGAAAGACTCTCTTGGGCTGCCATTTCCTCTTCTGCAAAAATGGTCAGTCAATAGACGAGAGAGACATACGAGGAGGTCTCGCGAACTACCAGGCATTATTCGCCACATTTCACAATAAATCAAGTATGTGCAGTTTCATAGCTATATCGCAATTTCAAGTTGATCGTCAAAAACTTCCCTAACGATTATGAGCTGGAAATGAATGCGTTAGGCGCGTAAATTTTAACTGAGAATAGGTTTCATAGCGATTAGAGTGTAATCTTTGAAAGGTAAGGAAGAAAAGGCATGAAATACATAATAATACCCTAAACAGTAATACCGAATCTACTCCGCTCACGCCTATATTTGGTATAATTTCTACCGCTAAAACCGACGAGTTTCTCGGTTGAAGTATTCTATTCACACAATTCAAACGACGCTAATTTAGACAAAACGACACAGAGAATGGAACAGATAAATTTACTCATTCGCATGATAGTACTTAAAGAGCTGAAAATCATTATTGTTTGTTACCGTCCCTAATATAAACATAACTTCTTATGTAGTATATGATTTAAAATATTAGAATCGTTTGAAGCAGAGTACGAGAAAGTTCCATCCATATTGCTATTTGCACATAATCTTATACACGTTAATATTATGTTATCAATCGTGGATTCGAATTAATATCTATAAAAGATAACTGAAAAACAAAAACAATGATTACAGTGCTTTTCTATAGTGTAATAGGTAACCATTATAATTATAAAATTAAAGCTTAATGTATCGAAAGGTACCTCTGTCCCGAAAAACTTCGTGCCCCCTTGAATTTTGAAAAACATCCCCACAGTTACCTCAACTTTGAAAAAGTGTACCTTTGGATTCCCTCTATCCCTCTAAACCACTCTTAGCTAAGGAGGTGTAACACACTCTCTACCACGTGTCAAGTTTGAAAAGTCAACTGAATCCTAACTTGACACATGGCATATATTAGTCAAAATAAAAAAAGAAACAATGGAGAAATTTCAATTAACTCGCTAATAACTTGTGCTTTTCATTCTTACCATCTTATACAAAAAACAATTATACAAAAAAATTTCGTCAAATCTTTTTTCAATTTTCCAATCATACAAGTTGAACACTTTCAAATTCAACACATTCAAATTCAACATCGCAAATTTATTTATTAAGAACGATATCGGGAATCTAATATCACAAAACATCATCTTTAGATATGTTTTGCTTCTCTCTTGCATCCTAGGAAAATTCATGATTCTGGAAAAAATTCATGGATATTCCCGGAAAATTCATGAATTTTCTTCGGAAATCGCGTATTGTGTTCCACTAGACAACCTTAAAAGCTGTCTTTACCAACTTAACACAAACACAAACGCCCACCCAGAAGTTCAAGTTCAATATTATTTTTTAAAATATTAATTTGGATATTTTGTATATATTATCTTTTTAATGTTTGAAAAGTCTCAACTTGCTCATTAAGTCAAACAAAGCCACATCAGCTGCCACATAGGACAAAGGTAGTTCAAAGGCACACTTTTTCGAAATTGAGGTAGCTGCGGAGACATTTTCAAAGTTCAGAGGGGCATGGGATTTTTCGAGACAAGTTGAGCCACCTTATCAAACCCAAAATTAAAATATATTTAACTCCAGAATGATTAATATTTTTTTCATATTTCAATATATTTTTATGTTATGTGTTAGTTCTTATTACTGTTTTCTTTTTATTTTTATAGTTACATTGCTAACTTTTAAGTAGAATTCAATTTTTAAGTCTACCCAGGACTAGCTCGTGCGAAAAAAAAATAGACATCAAACACTAAAAGCTAACTGCATTCACTAATCATGTAAAAATGCATCATAGGAATAAACATTCATTTTCACCTCACCAAACATCAAAACATTTGTTTTACTTAATTTAACCGAAACTGTGACAAAACATGAAAATTGTAGAAAATAGGCAAAAAGAAGCTCAATGTATTGGAAGCCAGTAAATTGAATGCGTGAGTATGTTTTTGAAGGCATCAAAAGCAGCAGAGGTAAATTGCATTTATGATGAACAAAGGTGAAAGACCAGCAATTTCACGTCCTTTTGAATCGACTGGATCATTTGAGCAACGAAGACCGAAATACAAAACTAGAAAGAACTATCTATCTCTCTTTGTTTCTTCCACAAAGAGATGGAAAGAAGGTTGTGCTTCTTTTTCAAAGGAATTGAGAATTTTCAAAATTGCTCAAACAATTGCCCATTTTTCAACTTTTTTTATAGCATGAATGTAAAGAGGATTGCATGAAAAGAAGTGCTTACACGCCAATAATATTGACGTTTTCTAAGTTCAAAGTGCTAGGGACGCATTTGGTTCAATAACCTTGCTATCTGGTTCATGAAATAATATAACATCCCAATCCAACAATACAATTTTATGTGTCAAGTCTTTAGACAATTGAATATGGTGGGACAAAAAAACAAGAACAATAAAACTTACCATCAATATCATCAACAGACGCACCATTTTTACAGGACAAAGAACAATATAACAGGAGATGGAACTTTGAATTGCATACAGATGACTGACAAAGCAAATCACTTATGGTTTTAGAGTTCAATAATTTCAGGAATATTCAGATGCCAATGAGATGAATCTACGACGAGCAGCAGCCAGACTTCTGGTTAACAGGCTGTCCACGAATTTGCACAGTTGGCGGCCTAGCATTGGCTCCTGCTGGTTGGCTCGCCATCCTGCATTTGTGCAACATATTAATCAAAACCCAAACTTACATTACTCTACTCAACAATCATATCTATAAGGCCATATACTTTGGCAACTTTTATGAGGTGTCATCCTAAACTTTCAAAAATTCCACCAAACTCCCTGAATTTAGCAAAAGCATGCTATTTTTCCCCCTAAAAAGTGGGGGATTCAAAGATTTTTTTATTGTAGTGTCCAATACGTAAAAAAAAATTTTTGATCCCCATGTAAAATATCAAATCAATTATTAAACCATATTATAGATGAAATGTTTAATATTTTAATCAGAAAAATAATTTAATGGGTGATATACAAGTAAAATTCATTAATAATTTCTATTTTCTTATTGTAATGAGTAAAGTATTAATATGGTGTCCAATTCACAATTTTCATGGCGTCTATTTTTAAATTATGTATAATTTATAAAAATATTTTTGAAAAATAAAGGGTCATCGGACCCCACATTCAATAAGGTGGCTTCGTCTATGCTAGCAACCACGTGGCATTTTCCAGTTGAAGAGAGAAATTAAAAGATGTCATTTTTGAAAAGTCAACCCAACTATAATCTAACGGGTGACATTGAAGGGACTATCTGGTGCACTTTTTGTCAATTGAAGGGAACTAATTGGAACTTCTGAAAAGTCCAGGGTGGCATCCAGCAAAAGTTGCCAAGTTCAGGGGGTCTTGATGCATTTAGCCTATCTAAAATTATGGCAGGAATATGAAATAATAACTGTGGGTTTTAAGACTTGCCTGTTCTTGATGTCAGCAGCCATAGCCATAAAAGCCTGCTCTACATTGGTAGCACTTTTCGCACTCGTCTCCATGAATGGAATGCCAATTTCATCAGCAAATGCCTTTAGCAAAAGATAAAGTAACCAGGGGTCAGTTCACATAGTATTCGACAGCTGACAAATTACAATATATAAATCAGCTTTACCTTGGCTGTCTCATAAGAAACAACTTTGTTAGCAGTGAGGTCAGATTTGTTCCCAACTAGAAGCTTGTTCACATTATCACTTGCGTAACGATCAATTTCATTCAGCCATTGCTTAACATTGTTGAAACTCTCTTGGTCTGTCACATCATAAACTATCTGCAAAATTTGACAGCATTAGTATACATATTCACTGAAACGACTAGATGCCACAAAATTTTGAAACTCACAATAATGCCATGTGCTCCACGGTAATAACTACTAGTGATTGTCCTGAACCTTTCTTGTCCTGCAGTGTCCCACTGGAGAATATAAAAGAAGGGGGAAGATTTCAATATTCAGTCATTGATAACCTTTTTTTCCTTTAAATAAAAGAAAACTAAAAAATGCTCTTAATTCATTATATGAAAGTGAATACAATATGGCCTAAAGCATACTATACAAGTGTAAAATGAGTATGCAAAGCAGACAACTCCTAAATAAACAACTAACTGAAGTTAAATAAGACTGCAACATAAAAGAAGACAATAAGCATTAAGAAGTAACTCTACTGATTTTTTTTAACAAACTCTATCTGTTTGACTTAATAAGATCCCACAGGATACTGTAAAACCATATAATGTCTATGAAAGAAAAGAGAACAGAGAATCTCACAATTTGAAGTTTAATGGTCTTCCCATCTTGTTCCACAGTGCGAATTTTCTACAGAATAAAGTACCAACATAGCAATATCAGACATCAGTAACGTGTTTACATCTGAGCTACATTTTTTGAATCAACAACTACCAAATGCTTACAAAGTCAACTCCAATTGTGCTGATGTAACTGTCCAGATACGAATCATCCTGTTCAGAAGAGATAACAGATAAAGAAGAAAGTAAAATTTAGCACCAATCTCCTCCACACAATAACCTTCATAGCAAAAACACAATATAGTCCTATGGTTATGGAAAAATGCATATAAATCACAAGGTTCCAGGAACACAAAAATAATAAAATCAACTGTAAGAATTAACTCTGATCTGATAAATTTGGCGCCAAGACATCTAGAGCATCTCATCTTCGTTATGGGGTTTAAAGAATATCATTAAGTCAAATGAATTACATCTCACCTTCATTTTTTCCAAAGCTTATTTTTGTTGTTCACTTGCAAAATAGTTTTACACAAATCAGAATGGAACAAAATATATTAACATCGTCGTATATATTCACAACCAATTTTAGAAACTTCAAAAGGAAGGGATCAATTGAAATGAGATGCTTCAAGCTATAGATGCGCTAATTCACTACTTAAGTCTTAACATCTAATAAGCAAGCCTCAGATTCTGTCAGAACCATAAAGGTAGATGAGTTTAAATTCAATCATTTGATAATTGACATAAGTAAACAACATGCTTTTAAACTTTACATTCATTTCAATCAATACACCAGATATTAGAGCTATGCAGGCAATTTAATAGTATTAATTATTAACAGAAAATGAAGAAAAAAAATAGGAAAGTTGATTTAGCTTACCGCAAACCTAAGAAGAAGACAAGATTTGCCAACTCCAGAATCCCCGATCAGCAAAAGCTTGAACAGATAATCACTGTAAAAGAAAACAGTAGATTAAATATTAATGATGATGGCAGAAAAGAAAAGGCAAAAGTGGGAAAAGAGAAAAATTATATCAGAAATCTTTTATCTGACCAAAGTAAATTTAACAAACCTAACTGCTTGATCTGAAAAATATATTAAAAAACAACAAGTACAAAATCAGATTTCAGGTGAAATTAAACCCAAAATCAGAATTCAACCATTTCTAAACAAATTATTAAATTCGATAACAAACACGGTAAGCTATAGCAAGTAGCAGATCCAAGACAAATCCGAAATAGAAAAACTGATTCGATCAACAAATCATTCACAGCACACACCAACCGTAGATCTCAATGAACCGAAAAAAAGTGAAATTGAGGAGAGAAAGTTAGTGTTTGTGTGTAAGATGTAGGTGACTTACTACTCAGGATTCATGACGGAGAAAGAGACCGGGATCGAGCCGGTCCACGCGGAAGCTAAGGTGTATTTTACCGGTTAGGGAAGGAAGAGGAGCGAGAGGGGGAGGGGAGAAAAGGGGGATTTTTGGCAAAGCGTAGATATACGAAGTGGAATTATGAAATGCAGGTCAAGAAATTGATGGAGCCGACAAAATCGGACTTGTCTTGTGTTACTAAATCTGGACCGTCCAGATCCTGCCTTATGTTACACCAGATTGCAGTAGCAGCACAGCTGGCTGCTTTCTCACTTTCCTTTTTTTTTTTAAATCACATGTCAATGGTTCATAATCATTTTTACATGACTTGATTAGTGCCTATTTGTTTCAAAAAAAATTGTTTGCTTTTTAAATTTTTAAATTTTTAAATTGATTTCTTATTTACCTTTATTTTAAAAAAATGAACTATTTGAATGTCACGTAACTTCTACTATTTAAATATATCGTTATTTTATTTTACTCTCCAGTTAGAAGCTGATACATGATATTAGAAAACAAAATGGTGTATTTTTGAAAATTGAGGTAACTACAGAACTACTTTAAAAATTTAGGAGGGTAACAAATTTATCAGAACAAGTTAGGCTTCTACCAATGCATTAAACATATTTACATACATGACAGTTTTTACAAAAGAGAAATTAATAAGAGAAGGAAAATGAAAAAAAAATTAAAAATTGTTGTAAATATATTTTATATATAACATGTATAGAATTGATGTCCATTAACCCCTACTATTTATATGTATTAATGTGTGTAACTTGTGTAGTTATAAGTACTTAAACTTTGTTTAGGTATAGGCTTGTTGTACACAACACATAAAATAGATGAATAAGAAAATATGAATTCCATATTACTTTCTTTAAGTTTGTCTTTTCTACTTTCTTATTCATTCATGTAATACATATTTTTGTATATTCATATTATTTCAAACAAAAACTATCCTGAGAAATTAATGAACAACACTATTTAAGTATTTAGACATCAAATTGGGACATGCGCTTTTTTTCTCATTTTTCCTTCTTTATGAACATAACAGGCTTGATATCCCAAATTGATTAGTTTGATTATTCAGAAACCCAAATCACAAACAAATGGGCCTAAGCCCAACTCTAACAGAAGAATGTAATCCACATGAAATTATATGATATGTGATGGTACCACGTGGTTCATTGTAAACCACATGATTGCCTTTCTTGTCCTTCAATCAAACTGCAACCAACAAATCGTACGTAAACTACTTCTATAATATTCCATTTTCATATTTTAATAATTCCTTTTGTTTTACCAACTCAAACAACTCAATAACAAATTATTTTTTTTCTCGAGCTATATTAGACATAGATGATATTTTATAGTCATTTCTTATGTCAAAATATGAAAAGGCGTTTTTAAGACCAATTTTTATTTCTTTTTTTATTATTAATTTGTAATATTTTAATCTAACATGAAAAATAAATAATAAATGCGAGTACCATTAAAATTGTCTTAAAAGTTCTAGGAAAAAACATTTCTCTTTTTTTTATATACATTTATTAATAGAACGCAAATTTAATGTTATTTAATGTGTTAACGAGATAGGATTAGCTACTACTCGTTTTCTCCGTTAGATAAAAATTTCAAATTCGAATAAAAAATTATAAACACATCTATGTTTTATAATTATCTTAGTGTACGTTGTTTCACTCTAGAGATACTTTCCCATATAAAAAATAGTAATATACTTAAATATCTCAATTCAAAATGTACAAATTAAAAATAGCTAATACGTTATAAAGACAAGTAAGAGGGAGCTAGAAAAATCTAATGTGCACAACTATAATTGATGGGTGATACTGCAGGGCATTTTCATTGTCCGTGCTTTGGTTTTTAAACGTATCATTTATTAACTATTTTTAATTTATCCCTTGAAATGTCATATAAGCCGTATTTGATAAAATTTACCAACAAACATATTGTAATTTAAAGTTTTGTCAAAAACTAAAAAGACATGTTATATTATGTAGTTATGAAATTAAACAATGTATGTTTTTCTTTTAAATTATTAAAACTGTAAGTGCTCAAAACAAGTTTTAAAAATAAGCTTATAATATTTAGAAACAACTTATAAATTCATGAATTAAAAAATATTTAGTTGACAAAAAAAGGTAGACTTGTAAAATAAATTCACTGGTCAATCCCATTTATCTGTTAAAGGTCAAATACTCAAATCTACAAGTTGGTGTCTACTCGTTTGTAAAAAAACAAACCTCACCTTGTTATTTTCTTCTTCAAATCCTGATTTAAAAATATATTAATGAAAAATAAGTAATAAAATAAACAATACATTTAATAAACAACTTCCGCAATACGTCACACAATAGCCGCGCAAAGAAAATGCTCCAAAGCGTGGCAACCACCACCGCAACCACCACACGCCTCCTTCTCATCTCTTCATCTCTCTCAAAACCATTCTTATCTCTTTCCAAAAGCCTTCATTTCTCCTCTTCTAAACCCTTCTCTTCCCCTCTTTCCTCCAATTCCATCTCCCACTATCGTCCCCCTACGATGAACATCTTAAACCGATTGGGTTTCGGCAGGTCACCCGACCCGTCCACCATGGACCCTACAATTCCCCAGGGCCCCGACGACGACGTTCCGCCTCCCGGTCAGGAGTTCGCCCAATTCGGCGCCGGGTGCTTCTGGGGCCCCGAATTGGCCTTCCAGAGGGTTCCTGGTGTGACCAAGACTGAAGTGGGTTACAGCCAGGGGCTTTTGCACAATCCTTCTTATGAAGATGTGTGTTCTGGTACTACTGGTCATAATGAGGTTGTGAGAGTTCAATTTGATCCTAAGGAGTGCAGTTACGAGACTCTTCTCGATGCTTTTTGGGCTCGCCATGACCCTACTACTTTGAATCGCCAGGTTTGTTTCTTGTCTGATTTTTGTGTTCAATTTAGGGTTTTGGTTTTTGATGAATTGTTTTCCACTGGGCGCGGCCCATTTCTTTCAGATTTTAACTGAGGGTTTCGTATACATGGAGATGCTGGATTTTGATTGATTTTGTGCACTTGTTCAATTTTGATGTGCTGGGTTCCATTTGGAATGTTGTTGGTGCTTTTTTTAGGGGATTTTGTAAATGGGGGTGCATTTTTTAGTTCCTGAATTTGTCTTCTGTGCTGAAGCTTAATGCAACTTCTCGCCGATGTTGAAGTGTTTCTTTTTATGTTCATTTTTTCTTCATGATTGTGATGTCAGTATGGTGTTGACTATTATTTTTTGCTAAGCTTAATGCAGGATCTGATTTAGACATTGATTGTTATTTATATTTGTCAATGCACTACTGCTGATGAATTTCGGACCTTGTTAAACTATCCAATTTGGCGAGTCACAATTGATAGTGTCTCGTTATGTGGGTTTTATGATAATCAAGGACTATATCTCTCTTGCTGTGTAGTGAAGCATAGCAGTTTGTAAAGTATATTAGATACCGGTTCCCTGGCGTATTAACTAAAGTCTTTTATCTTTAAAGGTGTGCTTGTAAACCCAAATTTTGAAGGAATTTAATTGAATTCATTTCATTTTACGTACAAAAGTTACAAAATTTCTATATAAAATGAAATAAATACATTGAATCCTTCAAATTTAAGTTTCTAAACACACCCTTAAATTGTAGGCATAGATGTATGTAGGATTTTGAATATCACGTAATCGATCTTGCATGGACTGAAATTGTTTGTTTTTGATTCTTTTAATAGCATGAAAATTCCTGTAATTGTTGACATCTACCTTTTTGCTTTGGTTTTTCTATTGTTTTTCTGTTCTCTTAGTTGAAAAGTAGCCTGCCTGGCAAGAAGTTTCTTTACTTCCCTGACTTCTCATATTTCTTTCAGTTAGTGAATGGTGTGATTGATTTATGTTACAAAATTGCTCATTCATTTTACTTAACGCATTCACAGTTATGGTATTGGTCTATCTGGGTAGATCATATTGATACAAATCAATTTGATAGGTAATTTTGATGTGATTCTTTTCCTTAATGGACAGGGGAACGATGTGGGAACACAATACAGATCGGGAATTTACTTTTACACCCCCGAGCAAGAGAAGGCAGCACGGGAGTCCTTGGAACAACATCAAAAACAAATGAATAGAAAGATAGTTACTGAGATTTTACCGGCCAAGAAATTTTATCGCGCTGAAGAATACCACCAGCAATACCTTGCTAAAGGAGGCCGATTCGGGTTTAAGCAATCTACTGAGAAAGGCTGCAATGACCCTATCAGATGCTATGGATAAAGTTTCCTTATCCCAAACTCGGTATGAATCGCCTTAAAGTTGGATTTATTTGGGGACTATAATATATGCTGATATTCATGTGTGTTTAGTTCTATGATATGGATCTATATTGACCTACGAATTCACTGGGTATGTGCGAAATTTAAATGTTTATGTAAAGTTGGCTTGCGGAATTGGTAGATATTTGAAAATAAAATGGTTTGTATGGAATTAAGCTGGAATAGTGTTTAAACTACACTCTTAAAGAAATGGTTTGATGCCTCTCAGTGAAAGAGCATTCAAAACTTTGCTTATTACACTGAAAACTCAATCTATGTCAAATTGATTAATTACCTTTCAAAGAGAAGCCATTTTTACTTAAGGGCAATTTTTTTATTTACCATTTCGACTCTATAAATCTTTAATATTGCAAATCTCGAAAAAGGAATCCTTTTATTTTTTACATAAAGAAACATTTTTTCTTTTACCATTTTTTAAGTTGATTTTATCAACATTTGTAATTATATTCTTTCTATTATTTAATTTGAATTTTGTAACTTTAAACGTTCATATTTCACAAATCGTTAATTTTTTTAAATCGACGATTTCAAATATTTTGTTCGTCTTAATTTTATCTTTAAAATGACATACATTTTGATTTTTTCGAAAAAAATAAATAATGTTTGGCAATCTTATACAGTGTATAATTGTGATATTATGTTATTTTTACTGCCTTTTTATGAAGGTGTTATACATGGTGTAAAATTGTATAATTAATTTATAGTCTTTTTTTTCTTTTATCTTCATAACTGTATTAATTTTTTTATAAAAATCATGGTATGAAGACCTTAAATCTAATATGAAAGCTCTTATATATAGTATAATAGTTGTATAATGCTCGATTTTACTGTTTTTTTCATGAAGGCGTTGTACATGATATAAGAGTAGTATAATGTATTTTATATAGTATTTTTTAAAGTACATTATACCACTATAATACATTTTATTACACCTTCATGAAAAATTATTTTTTTTTATTATACAGTTGTTATACTATGTATGAGATTGCGATAATTTTTTATTTTTTAGAAAATTTCAAAGTGTGTCATTTTAAAGATAAATTAAGACAAACAAAATTTTCAAAGCTACAATTCCAAAAATCAACGTTTTGTGAGATATAGAGGTTTGAAGTTGCGAAATTCAATTAAATAGGAGAGACAATGTGGTTACAAGTGAAAAAGGGTAAAAGTTTTAAAAGAATATAATAAAATGACAAAATAAATATTAATTTATCATTGTTGTAAAAACAATAAATTCTAACTTTTTAGTATATAGTTCAATTACCCTTTCCTTAAATCCAAACCTGTTCGCGGGCCCGGCTCGAGCCCCCTTCAACAGGTCAGGTTAGACACTCGATATTTTAAAAAGCCCGGCTCGAGTCCTAACCCGTTAAAGCTTGAAGTTTTATAGGCTGGGTTTGATTTTTATATAAATATCCAAGCCTGACATAAACCTGGTCCGAAGAATAATTTTATTTATTTATTATATATTTATACATTATATTTATAAATATTTTAAGATTGTATATTTTATCAAATTAAATTTATATACTTGATTACATGTTACTAAATATTAAAATTTTAAGTAAACAATGCGAATATGTTTAAAATTTAAACATATTTTGGCTTATTTTGTATTTTTTAATTTAATAAAAAAATTTATAACAAAAAAAATATTCATGGACTTGAGTTGGGTTTAGGAATGACCTAGTAAGCCCGGTCTAAACTCGAAGTTTTAAAGTATGGACTTAGACCGAGCTTGAATTAACATTTTTAATAAAAAAACTCGCTAATTCCGATCCGAACCCCATCCTGCCCTTCCAACTAACAGGTTTATCTAAATCTGGTAATGATTTAATCACCTAAACAATTAAAAGAAGCTTTACCAATCACAATACAACCTTTGCAGAATTGGTGATTCGGAGAAAATATTGTAGGTCTGGATTAAAAAAAGTCGGGCCCACATTCGAAAGAACATACTCTCAATCATCACTATACCTGTTGGATCGGGGGGTACCGGCATAGTTCAAGTTCGTTTTTGTGGATCAGGTTAAGACATTCATTTATAAAGAAAGTCCGGCCCAGATCCAGGCTTAAACTTGTTAAAGCCTGAAATTTTATGAGTGGGTTTGATTTTTATGTAAATAATCAAATACGGCTCCATGAATAATTATTATGTATTTATATGTTATGTTTATAAGTTATATTGGGTTTTTATATTTTAACATATTTAATTTTTGAACTTATATATAATAATTTGTACTATGTTTCAAATAATTCAATTGGAGAATGCAATTATATGCGAGATTTGTTCACAATTGTATAAAAAATTTATTGAATGTGTGCTGGATTGGACTTGAGTTAATGTTTTTAACAAAAAAAACCCAATGAAACCCGGTCCTTAATCGTCCAAACCCGTCCGACGAATAGCATACGACCAAAGCATCGTGTAATCATGATATGAAACAACAATTATGCGGAAACTGAAACCAAAGAGGAAACCACCATATTTGCACAATGTACGTGATACAAAAATGTGACCTCAATATTCGACTTTAGAATAAATTCAAACAAGGATAGAAAAGAGTTGAAGTTATTCGGACGTTTTCCTGTAAATCCAATGAAGATATAAGAGTGAAATTAAGGATTGAATTTCTCTAGAAGTTTAGTTGTTTTAATTTTTTTTTTAATAAAAAGTGGTTTGTAATTCCACAATTTATCATTGATCTAATATATAGTTTACTCTTTAAACTTGGTAACTTTTCTGTTTTGCCATCCTGAAGTTCCATTTGCCTCCACTAACACCTCCTATTTGGTAAAAACGCTTCCAACAACTCCCTCAAGTTGGCATAAATTTCAAAAAGTAAATGCGTGATTGACATGTGCGGTGATATGACTAAAACGTAGATAATTTGATGCCACGTCAGTAACATTAAAGATTAATTTGAATTGTGAAAAGTCAAATTTGAAGTTTTCTTCTTCATTCTTCTTGTTTTTATATAAAATGAAGTTATTTTTATTTTTTATTTATAAATTTTCTCGGTAAATAAACAAATTATTTATGTTTATAAGTTATATTTATTCTCTAATTGCCCTGACGTTTGAAAAGAATGTGAAATTAATGAATTAAAATGAATAATTTAACGCTTCACATGCTTGAAATAAGGATAATCATGTACATATGCATTTATGCTAACTTGAGAAGGTTATGTGGTGCTTTTTTTGCTAAATTCGTGGAGTTAGTGGAGAGAATTTGAAATTCAGAAAAAAAAAACCTGCCAGGATAGCGGACAAATATATTTTGTGCTTTATTTTTATATTAGTTACGTCGGTAATGCTATATCGACAATTAATGGGTTGACAACCAATTACACTAACACATCTTAACCCTTGATTTTAACGGATGATGTTGATGATGATGAGCAGGAGATATCTGATATCTCAATTCAATTGAAACTAAAGTTTGGCAGTTTTTTTCACTCCTAATTAATGTACAATAATCATCTTTGTACATTGGTCATCGTCTACGTTTCATACTCTTTATTAATTTTGGTACTGCAATTTTCCAGTTTTATATAATTTCAATTTAATTTTTTCGATAAATATGGATCTCTTTCAAGAGATTCAGTTTCGAACTCAAAACCTGTTACAGTTTCGAACACTAATCGAATTACATTCAATTTGTTTTAGTTTTTTGACAACTAAATTTGTAAAATTATTTTTAGAAATAGGGATTTGAAAAATTTAGTTGATTGTGAGATTTGAACTCACAAACCAACACTTCTTGAATTCTCAAAGAGGTAGTAAGTCTAGTGGTTACTTTGCAATACCCGTATAGCATCTTTGTCAATCTCGAACCGACTCCATTCTTCATGGGCCCTTCGGGTTCTTTGAGATCCTTCGAGCTCCGTTGAGATTCCCGTCGAGTACCTACAAAACAAGGCTTGGCCGGGGTTCCGGCAAAACCCCTCCGATGCTTAAGTTAGTTCTTAAGATGGAGGAGAATGGGTGTGTCTCTTGTGGGAGTTTCCCGTTACCTTATGGAGGAGATTGGTTTCTCTTTTATAGATAGAAAGTCATGATGATGGTAGCAAGTGGGCCTAGATGTAGGCATAGGCTTAGGGCGGCCTAGCTAGGAGTAGGCTCAGGTGTAGTTAGGCTTATCTTGATATCAGGAGTCCCCTCCTTTTGGTCATTGAGGCTCTTGAAGGCC